>JBBPRC010000100.1:0-11417 GCA_038092835.1 Boletus pseudoseparans
AGTCCTCCCCAGTGGCAGGCGGAAATGGGGGAGGATCAAGAGATGCAACCGTGGGTGCGAATGGGGCTCGATTCGCACTCGGGCGGCTGGTAGTGCCAGAAACGGGATGTTCCACGTCCAGCGGCACGAGGTAGCGATTGAGCAATTACCTAATAGGATTGCGGTCAGTGTTTGGCGAATGCCGTTTCATCTGCACGGTTTAACAAGTGCTGACACCTGATTCCCCCGTTTTAGACTATCATGAAATACTGCCGCCAGACCTCCGCTACGTGAAGCAGTTCTAGCAGGGCTATCGCCCCTTCGTTGAAATATATCCTTGGGGGATCTCATCTTTCGATGATATCAATGACATTGGAACTTTATCGCAACTGTTTTGATTCCAAGTCTGCTCTCTCGTGTCGAACGACTTGATGTTGCTTCGTGCTTCCTTTCGCAGTCGGACCCTAATTGTAACGGATCACTAATTAATTCCCAAATCTCATCCATATCTCGTGTACCTATATATGTGTTTTCGATGTCGAAGCTTACGTCTGAAGAACGCATGAGCATGTGACACACTACACAGTAAAGTCCAGCGATGTGACCGATACCATATCCGTCGGCATCTACCATGGCCAATGGCTACGCGTGCCTCCTTCTATACCGATCCAACCACCTGCCAGTAGAGGTATGAGTTGACAATTTGTCTGTCTGGCATCTGACAGCAGCCACGGCCAGTTACTTATTAGGTACAAAAGTTAAAGTTGAGATTGATCCGGGCGCACCGATCTCCCTCCTCGAGAACGCAGAAATTAGTCAATCACTCTTCCTCTGAACGCCGCTCCACATGAAATTTGAAAGTTGCGTGAGCAGTCAAGGTTTTTCTCAAACAGTCTGATAATAATGTTTGCTGTCACGGTGCAGCAAGGGCAGTCGATTCAGAATAGATGACACAAATTGGGTGAAGCTACAACAGTTGCGATTAGTGACGAGTAATGCTGGGAAAGTCGAGTAGGGCGCCACGACACAAGAAGAGTGTGGTGGTTGTCAAAAACTTGGGGGTATTCCTATTTACCGCAGGTTTGACTCATGGCGCGTAGACGTAAAAAAACGGGCCCATCAAGAAAAAGAAAAGGTAGAGTGCACCGTCGAAAAAAAAAGGTAAAGGTTACCCAACGTTTTACGATGTGGCATCGCGGCAACAGCCATCGCAAGACTGGCCGCACTGACATCCATCCCTCGGACAACTACACCGACCGCGGCAACATTCGAGTTTGGGAACTTTGACGAGTCCAAATGCGACACCGCGTTCATCCCCCTCTGTCGACGATCCCAAGAAAAGGTCACAGGGATACACAGTGATGTCGCCTGGGTCCAGCTCTGTTCGACGATTGCGCGGTGGACTGGGAAGCACAGCCGCGCGCGCAAAGAAGGCATCCACTAGGCTTCCATCACGACTGGTTGCGTCCTGGTCAGGAAGTGCGATACCAGTGGTGTGATCTACGCAGTGGTTACATCCCTCGTCACAATCCTTGTGGTGCTTCTCAGCATGGCGAGGAGTGCGATGTTTGACACATCCTGGACAAGTACAGCTAAGACCACAGGTACAACCAGATCCCGCAATAGATTTGATGGTACTGAGCGGTGGGATAGCGGGGAAATTGGGGATAGGAGTCGATAGCATCGGTTCAAGAATCGGAGGTAGCTCTAGACGGGCAGAGGAAAGAGTATCCGGCCGTCTGGGTAACTTGTCCCCGCAGCAAGACGGAGGTGGTGGATCCGATGTGTGTTCAGATGCAGAGCTCTGCACCGGTCGATCATGGAAGAACATCGCTGCTGCCTCGGCGAGGGTCTGTAGTCCGTAGTCTGAACATCTCCCGTCAAGAGAACTAGGTCCGGCTCTACAGGATGTTCTTCTGCATGTACACTGCCTGACGTCGTTACAGTGACAAGGATTCAAAAGGGAATCCACTGCATGAATGTACTTAGGATTCTGAAAAAAACTCACTCGATTCTCACCTCTCTGCCTCGCGTTAGGACGCGATGGAACAGACTGAAATGCGTCTGAAATTCCGTTGGGTAGAGTGGGCACGCTAGGCATGAACCGACGGGCTACGAAATAGATCTGCGTTAGTGTTGTGCTGAACTGATTTCGTACAAATTATCTCACGCTTCCTGTCAGGACGCGCAGCGGGGATGGGGACTTTGTCGACAGCAGGCTGCCGAGGAGCGCAAGTGCATTTGGAATGTACACGTTTTGCCTGGCGCAGTTCGCGACACTTGGGACACTGAGAAACAGGCCGTCCCTTCTTCTTCACCTCGAACAATGGGCGCTCGGTGTGGTGACATGACGAAGATCTATGTCCTTTGATGCAAGCTTCGCTGGATATATCGCTTATAAATCATGGTATTCAGTACTGTAGCAAGTTGCGCATACCATGCAAACTTTTTTTCGTTGACGAATACCTGTGATTATGAAGAACATGACGATGCGTTTGCCATGAGAGACGTAGGAGACAAACCATCGCAAGACACTTTATTCCATAAATCCACGCCAGAACCCGTAGAAGTACTGTCACGAAGAGCAGGCGTCCGTGTCTGCTAGGATGTAAATGTATCAGGCAGACATGACGGAGAGGATGCACCAGGCGATTGTGGGCCGATGCCGGCAGCTCCAAGTGAATGAAAATCTCACGTGACATGTTCACTATGGAAATGATCCATCGATCACGTCCTCCTAACTCTAGAGTCTAGGTTCTATTTATTAGCGCAGGGCGATATCTTTAGACGGTGCCCATCTGGAACGCTCACGTCCTCAGACGAATGGACGGACACTGTTAGGCAAATGTCTGTGCCATCTGTCCCTGGTCGCCTGGAGGCATATACGCCGTTCGCCCTCAAGTTGCTATGCTAGCCTTTCCTTAGTAATAGTCCCATCCCACAAATTAATACGAATATCAGGATTGCGCCCTCGACCTCTTCCTTGACAACAACTGACAAACTCCAGGATCGGTCTATGCTCCGATACAGCCTACCTGGTTTTTGCCTACCGTTGAGGGATAATCCAGCCATGGTTGGAGTCTCTCACCTTGAGGACGAATTTCAAAACGGTTTTCACTGGCAGAACATGCTTGTCGATTGCAAAGATTTCCGGTGCACATTTCCCTTGCTAAATATAGCCTCAATCCCCACCTTGGGAATGAAAACGACATCTGGTCTTCCTTGTCACCGTAATTTGGATGGTTTAGAAATGCCCCCACATATGGTGAGGAACCCATGATCACACTGCCCAACTTTTGCCCGCTTCCATAATTGTCGATCTATCTGGGCGCGCATTTTCTCATCGCTCAACCATGATCGTCATGTGAACGGGTGCAAGTGATACACACTCTGTATGTAACGCGGCCCATCGCACTCATCGTGACTGTCGTACTAGAGCCGTATAGGGTCAGCCAAGAAGCTACGCTTCTACTACCCACTCCTCGCTTCTTAGAAAGCTATACACCAACACTTGGAAATTCGAATACACCTGCAGAGAGGTTCAGCAACGTCGAGGAAACGTATAACAGGATCGTTGTCACTGGTAACTGATATGCTATTGTTGTCTGGAAGACGAGCTAATTAGACTCCTCGCATAGACCACCGCGACGCGGTAAGCCTGAGAGCACGCCTTGTTGCTGAAGCCTCCTTTCACATGTTAGTTTCTTTTCGGCCGTGCGGACAACGACGTCAAATATAACTGTTTTCTCTTTGACTGACTCGGGATCAATACTAAGTTCGGTGGGTCTCAAATTACAAACGAATTGCCTTCAAGTTTGGTATGGGTCATCTAAAGTCAACAAGTGTTAGATATCCAAGGGATTGAATGCATTCCCCGGATACAGCTCAAGCAAACAAAATGAAAATCTCGGCCCATGTCACGTTCTCGTCTCTGGGGACTGGCTTTTCCATGGCAGACACACGCACACATGGTGTTTTCCCATTCAAAGTGCGTCGGCCCCCAACAACATTTTTGAGGGTACACTTCGATGTGATACATTTTAAGGTCCATTCTGGTACTCAAATATAGAACACGCAAAGTCCTGGAGCGTGTGAGAAATCCTGTTGGGGTTCTAGGTACCGCGAGGTACGCCGACGCACGTTTGTGTTCAAAGAACAAATCAGGTGTGGTTCATATCGTCCTCCCACGAGCAACAGCACCTAGTAGAAATTTCCAAGTAGCGAGAATTCCATGTCCAGCTCAAATCAGAGTGCCAGTAAGCCGGGTTGATGTATGTATGGGAAATTTGATTGGATGGTCTATCTTCAGAGTTCGCTGAGAGCAAACGTGCAGAAACCACCATTCATTTGTAGGCGGGTTTCGACCACATAAATACGCCAGACGGCGGTACGCTTCCAAAAGCTTGTTGCCTTTTGACCCATCTCGTGGTGGTATCGCATAGCGACTTTCCAGCATGTCTGTTCCTGCTGTTCTTGTCCTTGGGGCACTTGCAAAGTCTGTCTCTGCAGCAGTTGCGTCTACATTCACAGCTCCGGCTGCTGCGTGAGTATCACACTCGACTTTCTTGGCCATGAATTAATCTGACGGACTATCAGGCCAACTGACACATCGCCCTTCTATGTTGGCGCGTCGAATGGGACCCTCAAAAATGCCACTCTGGTTCCTGGTGCCGCTTTCGATCGCTTCATCCAGATCTGGCTCGAGAACACCGACTACGAACAAGCAGCTTCCGATCCGGTCTTCCGAAACCTCTCGTCACAGGGTGTCCTTCTCACTAGCTACTATGGCGTGACGCACACGAGCGAGCCCAATTATCTCGCCGCTGGTGGAGGTGACTTCTGGGGATTGTATAACGATGTCTTGGAATACATCCCAACCAATATCTCCACCGTTGTGGACCTCCTGGAGCAAAAGCACATTAGTTGGTGTGAATATCAAGAGAACATGCCGTCTGATGGCTACGGTGGCTTCAATTACACGAACCCTGACAATTACACATACTATGTTCGCAAGCACAATCCTCTCGTCATTTACAATTCAGTCGGCATGAACATGACGCGTGCTACACGCATCAGGAACTTCAACGACTTTGCTGTCGATGTAAGTATGTCTACGAGACATTCGTTGTCTGTATCTAACCTTAACCAAGCTTGGCAACAACACCATCCCTCAATGGGTATTCGTCACCCCTAACCTTAGGAAGTACGCAATCATTCCATGCGCTACCCAGAGACATGCTGCTGACATGATTACACCTTAGCGATGGTCACGACACGAATGTCGCCTACGCCGGACAATGGCTACAGTATTGGCTCATGCCCTTGCTCAAGGACGCCAACTTCAACTCAGCCAGGACGTTGATCTTGATAACCTTCGATGAGTATGTCACTTCAAGTATATGTAGCGATCTTGGGACTGACTGTCATTTCGCGAGGAATGAGACGTACGCATTAAACAACCAAGTATACAGTATTCTTCTCGGTGGAGCTGTTCCTCCAAACCTGAAAAACACCACCGACGACAACTTCTATACGCACTACTCTACGTAAGCCTTCCTTATCGACTTTCATCGTGTGCTCAAGCCCCTGTAGTATCTCGACGGTCGAGGCAAACTGGAACCTTGGTAACCTCGGTCGTCAAGACACTAACAAGACATTGAACAGTGAGTATGATATGATGATTGCATATGGCTGCGCTTCATTCTGCTTTTCAGACGTCTTTGAGATTGTCGCGAACGTCACTGGTTACAAGAACAACGGCCTCAACAGCAAATCACAGTTGCCACACCTCAATGCTACCATGAATATTCCAGGCCCGCTGAACCCCCAGTACTATGTCCCTTATCTCGCGCCCAACATCCATGGAATTGGTGGTGGAAATGGAACAACATTTGTTTCGAATGGTACCAACCTTGGACTGAATGCTTCCAACGCACCGGCGCCAGTCAACACGACCAGCAGTGCTGTCGGCGGGTTTGCTCGAGTTGATGCTATGGTGTCGGTCATTGGTGCTGTATTTGCTGGTGCTCTCCTTCTGTAGAACTTGACTATGGAGTTATTTGACTATGCTCAGATTGACCATGACGATTAGTAAATAAATAAACAGGTGGCTGAAAGAACTTATTTTTTAATCTGATTTGGTGTTCCAACGGCTAAACGCGTCTCGGGGTTACCCCAGCCCTCCGAGATCTGGGGGACTGTATATCACGTTATCGCTTGATTTGCAGCTTCTAACCGGTGACCGTCAAGAGCTTTGATTGGAGGACGGCTAGGAGGACTACCCAGAAATGGTAAAGTACCTGAACTAACCTCGTATAGCAACAAAAAGTGTGCAGTTTTTGCTCGGCTAGCCAGTCCCAAGTTCCAACTTTTACATCAGTCGGACAAGGGCAGATCAGATCAGCTTCCGAGTCTGTGTCGGTGTACAGTCGTGGACAGGCAAAGCCATCCAATTTAATAACTCCAGAATTAGAGTTTTCTAGGCCAAACCGAGTGCAGATTCGGACTCAGACAGCTGAAAGGAGTTCAAAAACAGTGGTCCGAAGTTTTTCCCACGACATTTTGAAACTTTTGCCACCCTAGGTCATGCCAAGAACACCCAAAGGCTGTTCTTTTGGTATCCTTCAATGTGCTGATGGTTTGGGCAGCTCCGGATTGGGTGCTTGCTGGCCTACATACAATTATAGCCCATATAAACATGATAGCTAGGATATTTAGTAATGCTCATAATCACCCATATGATGTGTTGACTAAGCATGGAATGACTAATATTGCCTCTTTTAGTACACAAATACCCCCTTTTCTCTAATTTTTTGCCTGCTTGGAACACTTTTCTTTTAATGGAATCATTCACAGCTTGAAAAAAGGAGCTGTTTGCACATTTTTTCATATTTTTTGCGATTTTTTTTGTGTTGTGCCAAATTTTTGGGGGGTCAAACCCATATATTGAGAATTTCAAAAAACTGCTCGTGCAATCATCATGTACATACTTCTACTAGCACGAATATATGGTTTTTGAGGCTTTCTGTTGTGTTGTGGTGTCAGGAAAACTCGTTGAGTAAACTAGATGGTTTTGCTTGTCCACGACTGTAATTGTCCAGAAAAGGCAACGCTGACCACTGAATCCATCGTCATCATCACCATCGAAGTACCCACTTTACATCTGAATGTAAGCATACTTACAAGAATTGCATTTAGGCTTACAGCAGTCTAATTCAAAGGAAGGTTTAAACTCCTACTGAAGGTTTGTTGTAGAGGTTCAATTCCCCCAAAACGCCGCCGCACGGCATTAATGGTTCTCATTTTCCAGTCGAAGAGATTCCCCTGGGCCGTGACACATCATGCATCGTGATTCGACAATCCCAGCGATCCATCCCTACTGGACATTCACATTGGTACCCGAACTCCCAATATCAAGCATCTACCAGCACTTCATCGGAAAGCACACTGAGCGAACGTTCGTTCGATTTTCAAATCACGTGCACATGCGATGGTACTGGTATTGGTAACTGCCACACCAATATTTTGTTTCAGAACGCATTTCACGTGGACCTGGAGGCGGCGATAGTCGTCGATGAGGAGGACCACGTGTGCTGCCGAGAGGGTATATCAAGGCAGTGCATTGAACGGTTGAGCCTGCTTGTTTCCACTACGACCTTCAAGTTGGACCGCAGTCTGACAACAGCATGATGATCATCCATTACTCCATCCTTTTTGGAGCCCTAGGAGCATCCGTAGGGTCTGTTTCAGCGTCAGTCGCATCGACCTTCACCGCTCCTGCTGCAGCGTAAGCCTTACTGCATTGTCACACTGTCACATTTGAAAATATCGTTCCATAGCCCGACCAACCAGTCTCCCTTCTACGCTGGCGCTTCAAACGGCACGATCACCAACAGTCCTGACGTAGCTGGCGCAGTTTTTGACCGCTTCATTCAAATCTGGCTCGAGAATACCGACTATACGCAAGCCATCACAAATACTGTATTCCAGAATTTGAGCACGCAGGGCATCATTCTCAGCAGCTACTACGGTGTGACCCACCCTAGTGAGCCCAACTACATCGCATCAGTCGGAGGCGACTTTTTCGGACTCGCGAATGATCCCCTCATTTACATTCCCAACAATGTCTCTACGATCATCGACCTCTTGGAGCAGAAGAATATCAGCTGGGCGACCTACCAGGAAAACATGCCGACAGATGACTATTCAGGTTACAACTATACAAACCCTGATAACTATACCTACTATGCGCGCAAGCACAACCCATGTGTCATCTATGATTCAGTCAGTCAGAATTCGACGCGTGCCCCGCGCATTAGGAACTTCAATGATTTCGCTGTTGACGTACGTGTTGCTTAGTTTTCCGACCAATCATTTTGCTTACTACGTATACGTAATGCAGGTTGGCAACAATAGCCTTCCTCAATGGATCTTTGTCACGCCTAACCTCCGAAAGTAGGGTCGTTACAGAAACGTACCATGTCTCACGCTAACTTGATCACAGCGACGCACACGATACTACTCTCGAATTTGCTGCTGACTGGCTAAACTACTGGCTACGGCCCCTGCTGGATGATTCCAATTTCAACAGCGACAGGACACTGATCTTGTTGACGTTTGACGAGTATGACATTTTCTGGAGTAATGCAACTTTTGCTTACTTTTCCCTCAGGAGTGAAACCTACACTCTCAACAACAAGGTGTTTAGCCTTTTACTCGGGAATGTCATCCCGCAAAGCCAACGGAACACGACTGATGATACATTTTATACCCACTATTCGATGTAAGAGTTGCCATTTGTTTAACTCGGGGTGTCACCTTATTTGACTTGATCAGACTCTCTACCGTCCAGAATAACTGGGGTCTTGGCAACCTTGGCCGCCAGGATACCAACAAGACCCTTGCCAGTACGTGCTATCTCCTCGTATCGAAACTTTTGGCTTGACCTACGTTGATCTCTCAGACGTCTTTGCACTTGTTGCAAACGCTACATCGTACCAGAATAACAACCTCACGACGGAAAACCTTCCCTTGCTGAACATTACAGGGACGATTCCCGGCGCTTTGAACCCCGATATGTATGTCCCGTACCTCGCACCTACTAACGCTACTGGCGCTGGGAACGGGCCGACCTACTTTGCACCAAACGTCAACATGTCCTTGAATGCATCCACCGCCCCTGCTCCCGTCAATCTAACAGCAGCACTCTCGAATGGTGCTGGAGTAAGTGCGAGGGCTGGCATACACGGCGTCTTTGGTGCGGTGTGTGCTGTCGTCGTTGCTGGTCTATTTCTCTAGTTCGCGTTTGTCACTATGGGAGAACTGTTTGTGGATTTGTATCTGCGACAAGTAGAGGTGTTGAATGATATGGTACGCAATTGGTATGCAACGGGATTTCTGCGTAGTGAGTACTGAGCCCACTGTGTTACTTCCATTAGTAGAAAGGGGTGGACCAACGTCACATGACTCGTTGCTTCTGTAGACATTCTGCTGCATTGCCCTCGCCCTGTTCAGTATCGAACTGCCTCGAAGCGGATCGCTTGAGCTTGAGCTTGAGCGCCCAACCGTGCCATACATGATATACCTCGATGTCGTCAACTCGAGACAGTTTGCTTGGCGATGGCTGCTTTTTTTTTGGCTCGTACGACTAGCTCTAAATTCTGCATGCTTGCGTTGGGGTGTTGGAGACAACGTCCGATCGGCTGGTATACAGGGATTGTATATGTGTACAAGGGTCTTTGTCCCGGGGAGTAGGACACGAGCAAACAAGGGATCGGCAGGATGCACTCATGATCAGAGTATGTATATGACCCAATATGCAGTTCCCTGACTCGATAGATGGAACCATGAATTCGCGAAAGGGAGGTATACTTCGGAACCAGGTTAGATTGGATTGTTGGCATGTAAGATTTGGGATTCTTCCTAATTGATCTGCTGCCCTCTGAGCCATCATCAGATGGTTCAGAGTTGCCAGATTCCAACTTTCTACCTGTCGGGTCATCCATGTCACTAATAAATTAGCTACTGGGTATCAGTCCAGCCCAGCAAACGCAAGTGAAATACTGCTTACATTCGTGTCAAGGCAGCGTGAAGGTCGAGATTGCTTGGTCCAGCTGGAGAAAGCCGAATTTTCATATAAATCAACGTGTTGTAGCTTGCTTCCAAACCAAGTCTAGCAACTCTAAGTACACTCCTCAACGGCTTGCAAGCAGTGGTATCATCTAGCTCTCCAATATGAATGAATTCATTTTCCGAGGGCATCGTCACTAATTGAAGATTAATGTAATGGTTAACTAATTGGTATGCAGTTAAATGTCTTAGCACGATGCAATGGATAAATGCTCTAAGGCTTTGGACGAGGGGTAAATTTGAGTAAACATCCATCCTTGGGGAAAAGCGTTGCAATGATTCTGTTCACGCATAGTTAACGGACACACATTGATTAACACAGGACACGAGACGTACTGGACTTTCTCGCTTTCAGGAGTGAGATGGTGCTCCCAATTGGAGAGCACGCTGGCAGTGGCAAGAACAAGTGCGATGTTCAATAGAGCATACTCGATACCGATACACTTATGAGGACCACTGCCAAACACAAGGTAGTTTTGAGGGTTGGTGTTCGCAGAGTTGTTGGGATCAAGCCAACGGTCGGGGATCAAGTTCTCGTGGTCGGGGTATACCTGAGGGTCGTGCAAAGAATTGTAGAATGAAGGTATCACCATACTGCTAGCTGGGACTGTGTAATCAGAAGTGATTGGGAACGGCTTAGTGGTCTTGTAAGGAACCTAAAAATGAATTCGTCAAGTACATGGGCGTAGAAACAGTAGAAAGAATTACCATGGTGACAGGAGGCTTGACGCGCATGCTCTCCTTCACAAAGGCCCTCAAGTACGGCATCTCGTCCAACATTTCCAAGGTCAAAGGTTTGTCAACATCATTACCGCGCACGCGATACTGTTCCTCGCGAATCTTGGCCAAAATGTCAGGGTGGTCGGCAAGGTGCTGGAAGCCATAGATCAAGCCACTGCTCATGGCATCTTGGGAGGCGAACAAGAACGAAAAGACAACCATGGCCATCTCGCGGTCGCTGAAATCCTTACGACCCTTGTAACCAGGAGCCTGCAACTCTTTTACCCACTGCTCAAGCATACACTCTGGCTCGGCACCCTCTGCAATGGCAATCTTGGACTTCGCGGCAGCCAATTCCAACCACTTAAAGGCAGCTTTGCGAGCTTGGATGGCTTTGTAAACTTTGGTGCCGGGAAGAGGGATGGGGAAGTTGACGAGCTCAAGGGCACGAGTGATATCCCAGTACTTTTGACTGATCTCGGCAGCGCCTTCCTCGGGGATGTGGTTACCACAGAAAACGCGAAGTGATGTCTGCATATTAAGTTCACGTGCAGTCTTCATGATCGCCTTGGGGGAGGGATCCTTAGCAG
>JBBPRC010000101.1:0-11412 GCA_038092835.1 Boletus pseudoseparans
TGACGGAGGATTTTCCATCGCCCATGTTAACTTGCATTACGGTGTTTTCACCCGATCGTGGGGACATGATTTCCATCGCAGTTTCTGCCTGAGCACGCCGGATGAGAAAGTTTCCTTGTATCTGAAGCATATGTACAAGGTGAATTGCGAGTGTAAAGGAACACTGAAACATAAACGCACTTGGATCAAAAGCCAATCTGGAAACTCGTCAGGACTCCATCCATCACATCCTTCATTCTCTAATTCCTTTGAAAACTCTTCTGCAAGGCCTTTCAGTGCAAATCGAAGCAATCTCCGGGCGCGCTGTAGGTCCAGAAGGACCAACGACAATCGAGTCAGGCACTGCTTCCAGCGAGGAGGGACCTTGATCGGACAAGTGGATGCAAGATATCGCAAGAGGCCATCTGCGGTAATTCGAGGCCACTGACCTGTTTCGTCGAGAGGCTGTTCATGCGAATTTATTGGACCTAGACTTCCCCTTGAAATATCCAGACAGTGCAGGTAATTGACTCTACACTGCGCATAGTGTTCCTTTAGCTGCTCAACGAGGGTTTCTCCCCCTGCCCTGTGAGGTATCCGAGAGTGCATGTGAACATGTTGTGAACTGGCATCGAGATGTGCAAGATATTCTCATTTGAATGAGGAGTCGGTCCAAAGAGAGGAAAATAGTTGATCCAGAGTGGGGGTATCGGAGTAGTCCACTGCCACCATCAAGCTACCGTCAAGATGAAGAGTGATACGGCCTGGTAGTTCCGGTGCTGGTCTATTGCAAATCAAGTGGTCAAGCGTCATGATCGGCAGGCCGAGGTTAAAAACATGTCGCAGAGACGAGACTGCAGATGGAAAAACGAGGGGTGTCGGATCTAGATCATGGACGGAATGAAAGATTTCTGCACAATTTTGGTCTTTGGGAGAGCTTGGCCGAGTAACGTTCGGAGCCAATGTATCATGCGCGGCCTGCTTTTCTTGGTCATTCACTTGGACTTCCGAAAGCTGATACGTATCACGATTCCAATAATATCTCGTTTGGATCCTCTTGAGAGCAGCGGTGACTTGAGGATCTTTAATTACCCGAAATTCGTCGTAATCGACTTTCTGTTTCATGATTGACCGACATATACCAGACTGGAAAAGACAAAGTGCTGCCTGGATACCTGTCTTGCCTGTGAGTGGATCAGGCTGATGGCAATTGGTCATGGCATGCAAGGAAGCGAGAAAGATCGTGCTCCCAAAACTGCCATCCCCTAGTAAGCAACCCAGCTCCAAATCCACGTTGTAGGTGTGATACAATGGCTTCTCAGCCCCGTTGCGCCGATAGTCTCGGTGCAGAATGTCGATCCGTACCAAATTGCTATCACAATGTAATATTGGATAACCATTTGGTATAGCGACCTGTCTGTGGATAAGGCCTTCAGGAACAACAGTACCTGCAATAAGAGTGTTTGGACGAAGGACAAGGAAGTTCTTTAAACCAAACAGTGTCCCAATGGATTGATTCTCGTCGTAAACCATGTCCTTGAAATCGTGGGATTCGAGCTCTCCCCTGTCATTGATGAAAAAGGATAGGCTATAACTTGGCAGAGTGACAGACAGCTGCGACACCGATGGTGATTCGGATGAAGACACGGTGATCAGGAGATCTGCAGACAGGTTACCATACTGCGAGACTTGGAATAAGTCTTGGAGTTCCTTGTTTGAATGCATCCAGGATTGCATGACACTTTCGTCGACATTATTGAGACACTCAAAACACTTCCAAAGCATTGTCCAGGTTCCACTCCGGATGTCCACAAGGCCGGTTGTACCCCGAGACATGTTATATTGTCCAAGCGTGCAATCAATCTTCCAGTGCTCAGTAGATTGTTTCCAGAGCTCTTTGAAAGGGCGGATTTCGATTATCTTTGTAGATAGATTTAACCAGTGAGTGTGGTCATTGACGAGTGCAGGCGGAAGGTCCTCCCGCAGCTTTGCGGAGGGGATCAGCTCAAGTATCTCGTTTGTTTGACTGTCTTTTATTTGTACCACCAGATAGTCACCTCGCAGCGAAAAGTGCACCTATTTATGATATTTCGACCATTATCATCACATCACCGTGGTACCATAAGTAGAATGTTTACCTTATGTTCAAGAGTCATGAAATCCATTCCTGGGAGGTTGGATGATACGGAAAGGAAGCCTTGCTGAAAATGATAGTTAGAATTTCTGTCTGAACTCGGAAACTGCGGTGGATAAATACATCAGAGAAAATGTCGTAGGATTCTGGATACATCCAGATCTTTTGTAGCGAGCCATTCAATGATTGACCATCTACATGGAGCGCGCCATTGAGCAGGTTAATATGCACTGCCTGCAAGCGTTGATTCTCGGTCACTTTGGTTTCGCACGTAAGCCAGCGACCATCCGGATATTCCAACTGCTCCCATCTCTGGGCACCTGGTGAATAGCTAACAAAAATCCTGCGAACCGCAAGATCAACGCCATGGTTCAATGGATCAGCAAGTATCACATCGTTCAAGGTCTTCTCAAGAGCAAAAGAGAGGCGAATATCTCGTCGATGCCATAGTCTTGGATAGTTATCGAGATTGTGCACTGAAAAGGTAACACTGCATAAGTATTGCGGCTGCTTGCACGCAGTAGCTGGCAGACCTACTATATTTAGAATAAAGTGCATGTATAAAGATAGCGCAAGAAAGGACCGCGTCGAGATCCTCTGCAGATCGGAAGAGTGGGCGGAGGGCAACAGGGTCAATGTCAAATGTACTCCGACAGGCAGTGGCCATGTGCAGCAAGAGATCCTCGCGGTCTTCGTTTGTGGGTGCTTTTGACAGGTCATACGACAGATCCTGTGCCCAGCTGAATGACTTCCTGCGTACTCTCCGAAGAAGGGTGATGGCTCTGTCCGAGATGTCCTGGCAGGGGCTGGACGCGAGCACACGAGTGATTAGAAAAGAAATGGTGCTCATCAATACCGCATCAATGGAACCAGCTCCAACATCCACGAACAGACTCTCGAGCTCATCTAGAAGAGCATCACAAAAAGATGGGTCTTGGAGCTCTTGGTGCCAGACCCATGTCCCCGTATTAGGATCGAGGGGTCCAACTTGACATGCAGCATGAGCAAGGACGAAGTGGAAGTCATCACGACGAAAATTAAGAGTTCGACAGCGCAACCCGTGCAGGATATTAAGCCATTGTAGTGAACCACCGCTACGCAAGTGCGCAAACGCGATAAATTCGTCAACGGAGAGGCCAGGAGGACATTCTGCTTGAGTAGCCAAAACGTGATTGCAAGTGTGGGAGATAGAGTCCATGAATTTTTTCAATAACTCGGGACCATATCCAAAACATTGGTATCTGAGATCGAAAGAAAGGTCCCAGTCTCGGCAGGACCTCGTGGCTTGCCATATCCGACCAGGAATCGAGAGCCTGGAATTGTCAAAGTATGCATCCTTCCAATGAGGATGCCGAGCGACATAACGTATTGTCGGGCTACAAGAGTCTTCTGGATAAAAATATGCAAGGTGTATTTGGACGTGCAAAATTGGCCCGTGGTGCCCGGTGACGAAGTAAGATCGCAATGTGCGGACATTCTCAAGTAGATGGTCCCCTTCCTCTGGATCCACCTTCTGAAGGGGGTCAGCCAAAAGGAAGGAACAGTTGAGAATGCAAGGCGCGGCCGAACGCCAGATACGAAAGCACATTGGAGGTTGCAGCTCAAATACAATGGCTTTGGCATGTCGCAGCGATGCGGGCAGTGGTGACCGAGAAACTTCTATCTTGTCAGCCAGTCTTTGCTGCAGCATTTCCGGAGTCTCTTGGGGGATGACTCGGATGGGTTTCAGATAGTTGTGGCCTGCACGTGCGCTAACACCGCTAGCAGTCCCTGTCATTGCGTCTTCTTCGATCCGAGCTTTGAGTTGTTGAAGATGCAGGGATCGGTCATAGTAACGGACTGGGAAACTGTCGTCAGTGAAATCGTCCGAAATCACCGACCATCCTGGCCGTGATTGAGCATGGCGGGCAGACAAGTACTGGTATGTGCAGGAGAGACGATGGAGATTTGTTTCCTTGCGGAGGAGGATCTTTTCCAGGAAAGCCGTCGAAATTCCAGGGGGATAGTCGGCGAGCATAGGTATCTCTCTCACAACCAACTTATCCAGTGCGACGTAGAGCTCGATCGCAGTCAAAAGCCTGAGCGAGGTTTCCTCCGGATCGAATAGGAACTTCGGATTATATAGCTTCATTAAATATTTATCCAACAAGAATCCGAGCTGTGCACATGCCTCGTCTACATTTGAGACATAGGCAACCCAGTCGTCAATGCCGAGCTCTACTGATCGCTCGACATCATAAAGAGTGGCATCAGGATCTGCTTCGTATGCCTCATCGAAGAAAGTCCCATCCGAGGACAAAAATTCGTCAATGGTGCCACGGGGACGGTGGCTAGGATGGAACGGACCAACGGGTTCGTGGCCGGAATTTTCAAGAACACGTTCGATGTATTCACGACTGTTCAGGAGCGAGAGTTGTGTATCTCTGGCAAGTTCTTCCTGGGAGGGATTCCGAAAAGGGGATGGGCGGATGCTCAGCTCCTTCCACCTGCCATCAAGGATCTCTCGAAGACAAGCGCAAGTTTTCAATGCCACTTCATTGAGCCAGTCGGGGGTAGTGGAGCCAAGCTTCTTCAGACGACCGAGAATCCGAGTCGACATCAGGGAAAGCATGTCAGTGGAAAGACTTGTATTCTTTGCATCATTTGCGAGGGTGCACATAAAGAACAAGATGAATCGTTTGTAGGAAGAAGAATCGTGAATAGATGTTTGGATTGCGACCCTGATGAGAAGCCAAAGAGGCGAGCGACGCCAAACATCCTTGCCTTCATCCTCCAGCTTCCACGATCGACCAACACGATCACGAATGCGTTTGAGCACTGCCCCACTTTTGGTTACATGGACGGTGACAATAGCGCGACCAATCCTTTCCAAGATGGAATTTAGTAATATGTCGACATATTGTGGATGGGCGGGAGGAGGGAGAGGGAGATCCCCGTCGATACTGGAGAGGGAGAGACAATTGGCAAATTGAAATCGAAAATCCCGGTCATCAAATACTTCGTTTGGAATCTCTGCAGCCGAACGAGGATACGAGCAGTTCAGTGGACCTTCCGCCTTCTTCACAGCATCTTCGTTTGGGGACACCTCAAATGCCTCCCACAGCGTAGAGTTCTCCCTCTTCGTGAGGACGATTGCAGCATTTTGATGGCGGATAAAAAAGACAAGGATATCTAGAGATGGTAAGGAAAAATTTTGTACGGAACTTGTGAATGTACCTCCTGTTTGCATTCCCTGCAGTTGGGAAATGGCGTGGTCTCTGTCCAACTCCTCGGACCGGAAAGATGCTTGTAGATTGTCTAGCATCTTTGTGATCCGATTCCAGTGATTCTGCTCCGAGGTTCCGCAGACGTGAGCGCTATAAGCGCGGGCAGCAGTGCATACTGCACGAGCTAATGAATGATTCTTCTCTGGGGTATAGTCGTTGGTGTCGGGAAGTTGGAAAGGAAGAAAGACGTGTGTGGTAGTATATTCCAAAGATTCAGAAGTGTAGACGAATGAAGATGAACCTGTTTGAGACTCGTGGAAGTTATCGCGGGTAGGGTTATGAGCAGACATGGTGGTACTAGACAAAAAAGTCGGTGCATGTAAGTGGCTGCGCAGCGACTTCATTGGTTCTAAGTTGGTTATTCAAATCGATGTAGAGTACATCGTATAGGAATGAGCAGCCTGTCTCAGAGAGCGGGTGCTATACCTGTGTCGCCACAGTTTTCTATCCTATTTTATTTGCGTATGGTCGTCGTCGGGGAAAGGTATGGGACGCAATGGAGAATCAAAGTAGGTGAACTCGCCCGATGATCAATTGAAGCGTTCTTTCTCGGTTGTCAGCTCACCCACAGTAATAAAATGACGGTCAATTGTATGAACATTTATGACTGGAAACACCTGACCTGTTGCCCAAGCCACATGAGGAAGTCGGGGAAACTTCAAGGGTTGAGATGTGTACTCTTTTATAGATATGGCAAACTCTCGAAATCTCGACGTGAAGCAATACTGAGATGAAACTCTTCAGCAAGGACGTGGGACGAGAATTGAGCGATCCCTAAGGATGGTAGGACGTGGGTTGGTAGCTTTCAGGATGCCAGGGACATTTAAGTAGCTCTTTCTCAGTGCTTAGAAAGGAAGCGGTCTACCGACGATAGCTTCTGAATCGCGAGCTGGCGGATCATCTCCTTACTATCAGATTTAGGAGGATACAGAGCATAGTAAACACCACGTATGCCATGTTTTGGTAGTAAAATATCGCGCAGGACGAATGCCCCGGGGATACATCGTCAACGCTCCAGAACGTTGCGAATACACTCTCATAGCCATTTGGATAAGCAACCAGAACACAGCGACATCAAAAAACATACAATGAGATGCAGAGGCTAGATAATTTTTCCTCGGTGTTATCCTCTTCAGCCTCTTCTTCCTTTAGTTTCCGGCCGCCTTGAAATTTGACTCGATCGAACGCCTGGAGACCCGAGTCTAGCCGCCGTCAATGGCACGAATCAAGCGGTGCACCATATTCACCACTGACCTGGTATTCGAAAGCACTTGAATGATCTTGACTGACTACTGATGACCGTTCCGTTATAACTCTTGTTTTGCAGAATGTATCTCGAAATCCCCACAGGAAGAATGGGAATGACTCTTTAAACAACACCATTGTGTACACTTTCAATCGCCCTTTGACTCGATGAGACGGTCTGCAATATCCGTGAGCAAACCTACTTACATTATCGCAATGGCAACGAGCTAGCAAGCGAACATGCCTGCATCCTGACTTGGTGAGGACAAATATAGATATTGGCCGTCTAGAGAAGGGGAAGGAACGTCCAATGATGGTAATCGTGCCGGCGACCATAAGTGCCTCGTCGATAGACTTTCCCCGGAGGACGTTGCCCCAGGCCGCTGAGGCTCAACGTTCAATGGCCACGCTCTTGTTTCGATTTCCGAAGAGTTCGTGTCCACTTGCTTTCGCGTTCTTCCATCGATATAGTACATCCGCAACCACCGACGAACCCCCCTCCCGCCCGCGGCCCCACGTTGAAAGCCCGTCGTGGCCAAGCGGCGGGAAATACTGAGAGGACGCGAACAAGCGAACTAGACCACGCTCTGACTCGGAGTTGGGGTGACGGTGGTGTGACTATGCGTGACCACGGCTCACACCTCCCCGTCACAGACGCGCAGCCCGTTCCACATCAACCACGAGCCCATACCCTTTATCGCTACCTCCAAGCACAAGACATTACTTTCAAAATTTCTGGCGAAACGAGTTCAGAGCAGAGACCTTCGTCAGGTCCTTAGAACCGCGGTCAAGACGGTCGGGGGAAATGGAAAGACGCCGGGGAACTTGGATAGGTGGGCGTAACGGAACCCTGTGCATCATACAGTCTTTCTTCACGTTGTATACTTCTGACGTGTTAGGATTGCTAGGGATGTTCATGGGACGAACAAAATCCTCAACACCATCCCACTTTCGAGCCGTGATTCGAAAAGGCAAATTGTGGATGTTTGAGCACTCCCTCAGGTTCTATCAATGACTTGGTGGGACTCTATCTCGATGGTTACGAGAGGCGAGTACTATCGAATTTGTCAGTGCTCTCAACTTACCGAACCTCACTAGGTAGCGAATGCGATCAACGCCGTGAGCGGCTTGCCTCGATCCTTGGGTCTGTCAAGTGACAATACAGAAACGTTCCCAATTCCAATGACGCTTTCCTGAAGTACTACCAAAAATTACTCGGTTCCATCCTCCTGGCCAAAATATGCGACGTTACCAGCTCTGGCTTGCGCATGCCGATTTCAATCTTCTCGAATCTGACAAGGCACTAGACTTCCTCAAAAGAAATGTTCAACCTTCGAGGGAAAATGGAAGCATTGTTGGGACCTGGACGGTGCGAAGAAATGCGACCTCACTGCAATTGAACAAGTTGCTCCGATCTTCACCTTCCTTCTGCAACGCCAACCGCACAAAGGGAAGCCACGAAACGGACTGGCACGGTAAACTCAATACCATCTATACAAGAAGATCCTAGTCGCCGACATGTTGAAGACGCACGACAGGATCCCCTCACGGACGACCCTGAGTTGGTGGACTGCCTAGACCACATGCGATACAATGTTGATATCATAGGGGCTGTTTGGGGTGCGCGGTTCTCTTGTCGATATCTCTCTCATTCACTTTGGTTACCGCAGTTCGAACCCGTGGCGATGATATCTCCCAAGTCCGACGAACTCGTCCATGGCTTCCTCAAATTTACCCAGTGACGGCGGGAGGTCGAAATTTTGCAATATATACTGCCGAAAACCATACGATTACCTACGTGAGGATCTAGACTCGCAGCTCTGGAGCGTTCGTTATTCACATGTCATCAGGTGGAGGTCACCTCACCGTTCGACGGACATGTAAGGTCTGCTGCCATACAGCTTGTCGACTCCGGGGTGGCGTTGCATACCGAGGTATCGAACCTGCAAACATGCTCATTCCACCTGGTGGTGGCCCTCTTTCGATCACCGACTTCAGCATCGCGATATCCGTCGATGGCTCCGGGAGCAAAGTTCGCGACATGGTTGGTACGGAGGAGTATATGGCGCCCAAAGTCTTCGTGGGGGACGAGCACGATGCCATTCGTACAGACCTGTGGTCCTGCGGGAAGACACTGCAAGAGTTGTGTTGTCTTTGTGGTCCATCCATGTAAATCGCGTTCCTCGTTGATATCACGAGGAGTTGATGAGCAAAGACCCACTTCAACGCCCAATGATGCTGGACGTGCTGTGCTGAATCGCATGGTGGCCTTTGACTCGCCATGCCCTGAGCCTTGGCTGCACGTGAGGTGATGGCGTTTTGTTTTCTGTCAGTAAATACAGTCTAATCTCAACTGTCCAGGTTGACGTCACTGGAAAAGCAAGATCGTCGTTGTCCATTTGGATATTCACTATATCTCGGTGTTGTTGCTCATGTATACCTTGAAAATTATGCACTGGAAATACCATCTTTAACCTCGTGAACGCAGCTAATCACAAATGATGGTATCGACTTGTTACGAAATGAGAGATGAGGCTCTATTAATCCCAGCTTGTCGACATCGATCATCCTTTCTAGAGACGATGCATGCTAATTAGCAGTCTACAGCGGCAACCTTGGCATTCTTGACACCGCGTTTCTTACCTTCTCGTCATGCTACAATGAATTGCGGCAGATGCATCACAGTCATCATTTCTAATAAAGACAAATGTTCTTTCACTAACTACAAATAAGACCATGTCAATGTAAGGGTTGCGATCAAGAGAAGTTCCTACAACATTACATCAAACGAAATTAACGCATATATATCAATCAACGCTGTACAATAGATGGTGAATTTCCTCGTTTGACTGTTAGGGAACGCAGTAAATGTATCGCTGACCTGCAATCATGATTCCTCCGCACGAATACTCGGACGCTTCGATGACCCATTGTCATCATCCGTGTTGCCGTTCTCATCTGAGGCCCGGGGTAATGCAGCATCCAGTGATGTCTGCACATCGGATACAGTAGGGCTGCGATACGACGCGTCCAACGATGTCCCTGGAAAGTCCTTCTTTGTGAGAAACTGTCCTTGAAGAATCTTGCCCATGTGTGTGTGCGCAAACGGTCGTCCTCTGCTCCGAATCCCAAGAAGCCCCATCACTGAAGGGAGTGGCGACCCAGAGAACATAATCTCTACGGGACGCTCCGACGCGTGCACCGCGACTCGGAGTGCTTGACAGACTTCACTCGCATCTTACAGATCGCAGATAAGAGAGATAGGTCGTCCGACGATGGGAGCGCGACAAGTGACCGATATCGATCAGGGGGCATGTTATGTAAAGACCCCTCGAACGTCGGCCTGTACTGTTCTCAAACTGTTTCTGGTCAGCGGCATCTATATACACATACATACATACATACATGATCAAGTTACGGTCCAACGACGCACGCCACTCATCAAAAAAGGAAGCCCCCAAATAGCGCGTGGCGCCGGGATTTCTGATTCATGTACCCCCCACCTGACCTCCAGGGGTTCTGGTTCTGATGTCGAACCTGGAGGTGTATAAACTGAACTCAAAACGTACTCGGAATCTGTGGCATGTGAGAGAGAACTCGTCGTCGGCCACGCTCACGTGCAACACGGTGCCAAGAATAGGACTCGGAGGCATTTTGGACGAGCAGCGGCGTGTTATAGTGTTACTAAGACGATACGCCAGGCACCCTTGGACTATCTGCGAGGTGGAGCGTATCAAGACTGGATGCTGATAACGCGGTTTGCGATAAGCCACGCTGAAAAGACGCTCTGGGCCACGGTAATCATTAGTCTAGCCACAACGTTTTTCATGACACCACAAAACGCCAACACTGACGCACGTCAATGATGGGGTAGTCAGTAGATACCCTATCTCGTTATCGCAGACAGCGGCGTGTGTCTTTGGGAAAAAAAACGCCCGACTAGACGAATGCATGCTTGCCGACGTCACTCACCGTATGAACACTTGGCAAGATTTTCATTAATCAAGCATCGATATGTCGGGTGTACAGCGCGATAAAACTATCATGTACAGTATCCTAAGATAGATCAAGGGTTCGTAACGCGCTGTTTATGCGGTCGAGGCCAATTTGGAGTGACAATAAGGCCATCAGTGGTTGTTCTGCGTCGGCGCAAACCAGACGTCAGGATCAAATCGTGTATAATCATTTAGGTAAATTGGCCACACCTTCTCCGCTGATATGGTCCTCCAAAAATTGTTGCAGAGGTCGAAGGAGAGAACTCTGTACGTTTGTGACATTACCTTTGGACCTCACACCAGTCTTTTGAACAACGGGTAAGGAAGAGGATAAAAACAGAGAGAGAGAGAGACTGAGACGCACCTTGTTTTCGCGATCCCGGTGCAACAACACGTAGTAAAACGAAAGACAGTCTGAAATGCGCAATAACTCCAGGGACTGCGCGAGCTCTTCTCTGGTCTTTCCTTCACCGAAGAAATCGGGCGGGTTTGGTCTGAACAGTACGCCGCCGAACATGCGTAGTAACTCCGAGGACGCGAATGGGTTTCGAGGCGCATGGTCCGGGGGAAGCGCTAATGCTTCCAAAACAGCTTCTTTGAGCAGTCCTACAGCCGGTCCTCGGATCTGAGGAAAGTCCTCGTCCGTAGTGAGTCCCAATAGTATGTCGAGTCTCGGAGGCGGCGGAAGCTTGGACAACGTCAATGATAACAGTCGGAGACTCAGCTGCCTGATGGTCGAATCGAGATGTGTGCTAGCCAGCGCTGCGAGTACCGTACACAGCGACGGTACAAG
>JBBPRC010000102.1:0-11371 GCA_038092835.1 Boletus pseudoseparans
AGTAGAGGTGTTGAATAATATAGAATAAGGAATAAGACTAATGGTACCCACCCGCCACCGATTATCGACATGACACAAGCCCCTGGTCTTATCACTTCCGAATGAGTGAGAACGACAGGGAGTGCGAATCCAGTGACGACGATTACGGAGGTAATGAACCGTCCGAGGTCAAGAGGGCCGGCATTAGCTTCGTATGATGAGAACTCGTCCCCTCCGCAGTGCGCAAACAGTGCGTTGGGAAGAGGTGCCAATACGAACGTGAGTGCTGAAACATGTGAGTTGTGGACCTGTCGATAGTTGACGCTTGGACTCACCGACCAAGAGAGGTAGCCAGTTTGTCCACAGTGCACATGAGAGGATGATAAGCAGGAATCCAACGGCGAGGACAAAAGACAAGAGAATGACGGCTTCGTACGTGAGTTAGTTTGGTTTCCGTCGGGGTTGCGACACACAAACTACTACTCACTCTTCAATCCCGCAGCTGCCATGGTAAGTTTGAAAGCAAAACACGTTTGTTGCGCAGCCCCGAGTTGCTCTCGACTACATTACGTAATCCAAAAGATAAATGAAATATTTAAATACAAATGTCCCACCGACACCAACACCGAGCACTATCTCACTCTTCGTGAACCTCTTGGACCCAAGATATTCGTTGGACGATCCACCAGCGCTCCCATCGTCACCTGCAACCCAGATTTCGCCCCTACCGCTTTCTTCAATACCGTAACTGGAGGCGGTATTGGCGGCAGTTCCTGCACAACGGGGAGTGTCACTGAAGACGATGTCGATGAAGATAATGAAACCACTGGTGGTGTTGGTGGTCGCGGAACCTCGCTTGCTGCAGTGCAAGGTAAAATAGTAGCAGTAAGGTCCCCATCCACTCCATCCTCTGGTGTGTCTTCTTCGTCTGTTTGCCCATCACCTTGCGACTCGGGCAAAGACTGTATCACAGAGAGCGGTGTGACGCTGGCGTTCACTGTGCCTCTTCTCCCGGATTGCAGGAGGGAATCGCGGCTCTGGGTTAGTTCCCAGTTATCGACATATTCCCTGTTTCGTTTGCGAGGCGTCATCCCGGTAGGAACATCCTCACGCATGGCTTGATCGAGAAGTGATCGTGATGTCTCCTGAATAGTACCCAAACCGGTTGAAACTATTTTGTGATGCTTTTCTACTGAGTCGGCCAGATTGGTGCACTGTAGTCGATCGCTTAGGTGGGTAGTCAGCGGTATACGAGTACAAAATGCTCACCTCTGATGCAACGCGAGATGTGAATCCTTCTACGTTCCTCAGACCGGAGGTCAAACCACGCTGGACATTACGCAGGTCAACCTGGACGTCTGTCGCCATTGCATTTGTAGTCTCGACGCGAGCCCTCTTTGCCCGATTATGTCGGTCAAGACCACTTCCAAACGATGCTTGAAGGGTTTGGCTGTGTCTTTGAAGTTCTCCAGTGTATGTTGTTGCTGCCGTGGTCACAGAAACTTGTACCGTCGAAAGTCCATCCTTGAATGCGCTTTGAGCAGAGCTCGCAGACTGGCGAAGTCATGAGATGCATTGAGAATATCGACCGGAAAAAAACTACCTTCATTCCTCCATCTCGCAACCTTTTCCCCTCCGCTCCTTTACGTGTAAATGATGCAGAGAGTTCAGCTCCGCGAGAATTAGCTTGATCGACCAGTCGCTCGTGTCGTTTCCCGAACTTGCCGAGTTCCTCTTCTACCCTTGCATTCCCCTTCACGACGGTACCAAAGGCCTCACTTAGCTCTTGATGCCGTGTAGATAGGAAATCACCCAAAAGTCCAGATATGCGCTGTACCAGCTCTTCCTTGGCCTTCTCAGATTTTAGCTTCTCGGTTTCTAGCGCTCGTGAAAGGAGGGCATTCTGAGTTTGAAGATGGTAAATTTGGGCTCGAGACATTTCATCCGTGATCACTTTAGCCTGCAGAGTAGATTCACCCTCTGCTTTGACAAACGATAGGGCCTCTTCAACGGCTGTGTCAATGAGAGACCCCATCGCTATGAGGGCGCCTTCGAGCTAAAGGCAATTTCAGTTACGCTGTCAAACCAATTCGAGATTGAACCTACGGCGGTGAAGTTATTCTGATTCACGGTATATAACTCGTCACATAGAGTTTGAGAGCTCCTGCGCAGGCTATCCGACCAAGCGGCAAACGAACCCTTAATCGTGTCATGGGAATCCCTAACGGCACTTTGCATAATACCTATCGCCTCGGCAGATGCATCGTCCTTGGCGTTGATAACGCGCAAGGAGTCTTGAATGCGTTGCAGTTGTTGATCAATTCGTTCCGAGTGAGCGGTCACGATCTCGTATTCCTTGTTGAGATGTGCCTTCGCTTCAGCCCGAAGTGTCTCGGTCGAATGGCCAGCGGTCTTTATAAACTCGTCCAGCTTCGCAGAAAGAGCAACCACTCCATTGGTCATTGATTTTCCATAAGACGATACTGCCTTTATGTTGGAACCGAAGACTTTGGTCTTGCGCTCTGGGGAGAATCATCAACCACGTCACCACCAAAGGAGGAAACGAACTCACGAATTTTATCAAACAGGGCGTCTAGATCATCAATGCTCTCCGCAGCAACTTGCTTTAGCCCACAAGCGACACTGTCGAGTTTGGTTTCATTGACCTGATAGATCTGCCGAATGATAATCTCTTCTTCCAATGCGTTCTTCACCCACTTGAGTTGTCCCTCCTTGACTTCAAGTTCTCCCTTTGCCTCTTTCAACCACTCTCTCGTCTCCTTCAACTCCCCGTCCCTTTTCATCAACAATGTTATGCTCTGCTCGAATTCCTCTCGCACACTCCTCAGCTGACTCTCCACGATCTCTATCTTTTTTTTCGCTTCCTCCATCTCGGTCTGTCTGATTTCTTGATCAGCGCTTAACTGGTTCCAGGTTTCTTCGGAGAAGAAAATGCCATTTTTTTCCCGAGCCGCTAGAACATCCGCCTTCAGTCTCTCGATTTCGGCAACGTATTCCTTCAAGAGAGAGTTTCTCGTCATTCTTTGGTTAACCTCGGGTTTGTTGCGGATGGATTTGGCTCGGAGTGCGTAATCGAGGGTGGACAGCGTCTCTTCCATATTGGACCTTGCGGGTGAGATGGTCGCGATGATGCAAGTCTTGGTGTGCCCCCCCAAAGAGTCTTGGAGAAGGCGAGTGAGTTTCGACTCCCGATACGGGACATGGGATGAACGATCGACAAGTGCATTGATGACGCGGCCAAGAGTGAGCAAGCTCTGGTTAATCATGCCAGCTTCCCTTGCTCTCTTATTCTCCGCACCGGATCGGCCGATATTCTCTGATCCAGCCAGATCAACGAGATTAAGCTTTCCAACCTTTAATAGGTCATCCCCTATGGACGAGGTCTCCTTGGTGTGTATAGTGATAGAGAACACTGAATGCGAACGACTAGAATGGTCATTGAACTTGGTCGCTGCAATTTGGCGACGATGGCTACCCTTGGTCAGGAGAGCTAGTGCATCGGCCGCGTCCTTGACAGGTATTTCTTCCAAACCCTGGATGAAAACACCTTTCTTGCTAGCATCGTCGAATATTTTCAGGCCACCCTGGTTATCAGACGGACCTCCTTTGCCCATGGGTTGGGTCGAACCTGCGGGAGCGGAGAGTTCGTTGGCGAGTAGGTCCCGAAGCTCTTCGTTGTACAACTCGACAAATGATATCTTGACACTATAATCCGCTGCAGATGTCTCAAGTTGATGGAATAAGCGGAATAGCACTCTAGGTATCATTCCAGCTTGAGCGGAAGGATTGCCCATCGGCGTAGGTGTTAAATCACCCTGCATGGTGTATCTAGCTCGATGTCAGCATCAGAAATAGAATAAAATGGATGGATCGCGCACGTTTTACCTGTGCCAGTCTGCCCATACGCAAATAGCGTGCAATTGTAGCCTGTGAGGACTTCCTTGAGCAAGGGATTGACGACTTCGTGATAAATCATTGCTTGGTCGGCCTCTGGACCAAAGACCAGATCGAAAGGATACGTCCGAGTTGGTGGCAATGTTACGACGCCCAGGCTGGACACTGGTGCACAAGTCTCGATGGTAACTTGATTACTCTTGGCGCCGTGCGAGCTGACAATGATGGGGGAATTTTCCTGAATTTCACGATCTGAGCGCCTCCGACAGCGAATAACCACCTGTATATGTGTTTCGCTTTCTTCTTGTTCGCCTGATTTTGTAGTTTTGGCTGAAGCAAAAGAAGTCGCTAAATGATCGAATCTAGCGCGTTCGTCGGTCGTAGGGGGAGCATTTTGCAAGGAGGATGTCGCGATACGTGACCTTGAACTGGTTGGTTTCGAGCGGGAGGATGTGGGCCGACGAGCAGCCATGGCTATGTTGGTTGTGGTAGTAGAACGCGTCGAATCAACGTTGGCAGGCGCGTCGAGGTCACGTGCCAGTGGAGAGTCGGGACAAGTAAGTGACTTCGGTCCTACTAGTAGAGAACGAAAGATGGGAAAGCGCAAGAAATCGTCCAGAAAACCAGCCGCAGCAAGTGCAGCGAGGCGGAGAGAGCCACTCGGTACGTTGTTGCAGCGAGTCGTGCTACCCGGGCTAATGTCATCGGACAGAGACCGCGTTCACTTGTCTGTTCTGTCATCACGACAAGTCTGTCACCGTTAGACTGGACAGAAAGGAGGGCATTGCCCAGCTTGTTTGCCGGGTGTGTGACCAGCGGTACCAGAGCAAAGTAAACCGTGAGCCGCCTCGTTTCTGTCTAGTTCCCGAACGTTGTTCATGACTACATTCCATCAGATCTGACAGAGCCAATTGATATCT
The DNA here is from genome assembly GCA_038092835.1 of Boletus pseudoseparans. NCBI lineage: Eukaryota > Fungi > Basidiomycota > Agaricomycetes > Boletales > Boletaceae > Boletus > Boletus pseudoseparans. Next base: position 4,815 of record JBBPRC010000102.1, read on the forward strand.
ACTCGGAGTGGATTGATGCTGCCGACGCTGCCCAAAAAGAGGATCAAGTCCCTCGTCGTGCGACGGCCTCTTCCAGCAGACCTGTACCAGCAGCCCCTTCTATGGATAGTGATGATGATGACTGACTTCAATTGTACAACACAATGCTCGCAATTCATAATCATCTGCTTATAATTCAATATATAGAGATCTACGATGGCTAGTTGGAATGGAAATGATCTGCAACGAAGCTCGTCTCCAGCTGTCGCGTAGAGTAGTCATGTTACAGTGTTCAGCCGCCGCTGGAATTCGGAACCAGCGTGCTAACATACTCCACACGCTCTCTCCAACGACTGTCTTCCTTTTGGCTCTAATCCTCACTTTAGCCATATACCCTTGCTGTAGACGCTTTCTTTCACCTCAGACGGATCGTCCATTATGGCGTCCTCAACCAATATCAAAGTTGTCTGTCGGTACGTCTCTGGCCACCCAGCATCAACCATGTTTCTCCTCTTCTGATTCACAACTCACAGGTTTCGTCCTCCTAATGCTCTTGAACTGAGAGAAGGTGGTGAAATCGTCGTGTCATTCAGTGACAACCTCCAATCAGTCATGATGCGCAATCCGCAGGCCGTTTCTGGACCAGAGAAGGATGGTTTTACCTTTGATAGGGTATTCCCAATGGGCACGAAGCAACACGAAGTGTTTGATTATGGTGTCAAAGAGTAAGTTACCGACGACCGCGTTTGATCGCCCTTCATTAACGCGCCATCCCTACACGGATAGCATCGTCAAAGGTGAGCAAATCCGCGTCACTCGACCCAGACCATCGTCCATTCATGGAACTCGACATTCTTAACCACTTAGATGTGCTTGATGGTTATAACGGGACTGTGTTTGCTTACGGTCAAACTGGGAGTGGCAAGACTTTCACCATGATGGTTAGCATTTTCTACCTACATAGTCCCATCTACTCATCAACACACTCAGGGTGCAGATATAGACTCGGAGGAACTCAAAGGCATCATACCTCGCATCACTGAACAGATATTCCAATCTATAGTAGAGTCAGACGCCCATTTGGAGTATATGGTCAAAGTTTCATACATGGAAATCTATCTAGAACGTATCCGTGATCTTCTGGCTCGTAAGTCGACTCACTCCTTCCCCCCCATAAAATACAGCTCATCGTCTTTTACCTGGCAGCTCAAAATGATAATCTGCAGGTTCACGAAGAAAAGTCGAGAGGCGTTTACGTCAAGAATCTTTCAGATTACTATGTCAGTAGTGCTCGCGAAGTCTATGAGATCATGCGTCAGGGAGGTGCAGCGCGAGTCGTGACTTCCACGAGTAAGTTATGTGTTTTTGCCTGGTTGCGTGAGATTCTGACTTTTCTTTGCGAGACATGAATGCGGAGAGTTCTCGCTCACATTCGATCTTCCTCATCACTATCCAACAACGAAACACTGAGACTGGCGCTCAAAAGACCGGCAACCTTTATCTCGTGGACCTTGCCGGCTCTGAAAAGGTTGGAAAAACAGGGGCATCGGGCCAAACCCTCGAGGAGGCCAAGAAGATCAACAAATCTCTCTCTGCCCTCGGTATGGTCATCAACGCCTTGACGGATTCAAAGGTACATGATTCGACTCTCAGCGAAGATGCCGCTCTGACGTTAATACAACAACAGGCAAAACATATTCCGTACCGTGATTCAAAACTTACGCGTATCCTCCAAGAATCTCTAGGTGGTAATTCAAGGACAACACTTATAATTAATTGTTCTCCTTCGGCTTACAATGAGGCTGAGACTTTATCGACCCTCCGATTTGGTATCCGTGCGAAGTCGATCAAGAATACTGCCCGCGTCAACCAAGAACTTTCGCCATTGGAACTCAAAGGACTTCTTTCCAAAGCGCAGCTTGCGAATACGCGACATTTGGCGTACATACAGGCATTGGAAGCCGAGCTCGCTGTATGGCGCTCTGGAGGATCTGTAGAGCAAGGCGAATGGGCAACTCCAGACAAGCCCATATCACCCGTTGGTGTTTCCAAGAAACCAACTTCGTCACCCACACCCTCAACTGCCAGGAGTATGACCCCTGTCAACCCTATTTTGGAGGGTCTCAGGTCAGATATCGATAGTCGACCACAAACACCCACTGTCATTGGCATGGACAAGGACGAACGGGAGGAGTTTTTGCGCAGGGAAAACGAACTCAGTGACCAGTTGGCCGAGAAAGAGAGTGTACTAGCAGCTGCAGAGAAACTTGTCAAAGAGCTCCGGGAGGAGCTTGCGTTCCTCAGGGAGCAAGAGGCCTCGGTATCTAAGGTAAAATATGATCTGCTCTTGAATCATTGTTCCACAACAATCATTATAGGAGAACAAAGCAATGTCCACTCAGTTGAACGAACTTCGTTTGCAAGTCGAGCGCCTCGATTACGACAACAAGGAGAGCATCATCACAATAGATATTCTAAGAGAACAGAACCAGGATGCCAAGAACGAGTTGGATGAACTGAAGAAGATCATCACCGATCTTCGCAGCGCGCAGAAAGATGCCTCCGCGGAGGACAAAGAGAAGCGCAAGCAAGAGAAGATGGCGCTTATGATGGCAAAATTTGATGCAGTATGTTAACTGTGAGTATTAAGTAATCAAAACTGACTCTCCGCGTAGCAAGGAGCGTTCTCTGAAAAGGACGAGCAGCTTCGCCAGCTGCTTGTTAAGCTCGATGCTATCGACTCCGAGGCAACCATCTCAACTCTCACCATCGGTGATGTGGTCGCGGCCAGGAGACAGCTCACCGAAGCCCAGTCTCTGGTTCGCGAGACTCTTGATCGCCTTCGTCAAAGTCAAGAAGAAAATGAGATGATCGTTCGACGTCGTGATGAACTCGAGAGCCGCTTGTCTACCCTTGAAGCCGAATACGAAGAACTTCTCGGTACGTCTAATTAGTCTCAGGTGCCGCGGCCTTTATGAATATTTGCTTAACGCCGAATAGAGAAGACTATTCATGACGAGGAGACGAGTAATGCTGACATTGCAAATTCGATGGCGGAGTTCAAGGTACGCCTATTTCATAATTCGCGTCGTTTTAATACATACTCACCACCATTGCTTAATGCTCAGAACAAACTAGAAGCTCAGTATGCTGCCCGGCGGGAAGCCAGCATTGCCGAGGTCGCCGATCTCAAACAGCAGCTTGAGTTGAGATCGAACGAAATTCGCTCTCTCAATGCCACGATCGATAGCATGAAAAATGTCAATGAAGAGTTAAAGGTATCTATAATCCCCTGGTCGTTATTTTTGTTCCGATCATGATGATCGCTTTTCCTTGAAGCGTGCTTTCGCTGTGACGTCCGCAGGCATCGAGGGTGGAAAGAGTTTGGCTGAAAGCGCCCAAGACTTGGAGCGCACCCGCAAGGCAATCAGTGTTCAACTAGCAGAGTTCGAAGGTGTCAAGAAGTCACTTATGCGGGATTTATCGAACCGTTGCGAAAAGGTGAATTCCTTTGGTATGCTATACGAGCCAGTATTCACTACATACGGGGCAGGTCGTCGAACTCGAGATCCAACTGGATGAGATCAAGGAGCAATACAACAACGTCATTCGCAACAGCAATAGCAAAGCTCAACAGAAGAAGATGGCGTTCCTCGAGAGGAATTTGGAGCAGTTGACGATAGTGCAGAAGCAAGTATGTGTTCGTTTACTGGTTCTCACGTTTATGCCACTAATGGCGGCTTGTAGCTGGTGGATCAGAATTCTGCTTTGAAGAAGGAAGCTGGCATTGCCGAGCGAAAATTGCTTGCACGGAATGAACGGATCCAGAACCTGGAGACCCTCTTACAAGACGCCGACCGTCGATTGGCTATTCAAAATCAGAAATTCGAGGCACAACTTCAATCAGTAAAGGAACGGCTTGAGCAAGCGCGCGGTATGGCTGATTTGACCAGATATCTGACCAGCTACTTACGAGCCGGGATACCCAGCGCAAAAAGCCTCCAACACCTCGACGTTGAGCTTTGGTCGAATCGCGAAACCCCTCCGTGGCGGTGGCGGCTCCGCTGCAGCTGCAGGGATCGCTGTTGGTTCTACGCAAGCAACGGGAGGAAGTGGACCGTCGTCGGCCAATGCGCTCACAAGGATCCAGAATGAAGAAGGAGGGTGAGTGTTTGAATTCAATTGACAAGCCCCTTCAAAGCGCACAGCTAATCATTTTCTCGAATTTCACTTGCTGTGTGATATTATCAGAGGAGGTACGTACACATCTGGATGTGGGAGATGCTGCTAACGAGTCCAACCCTAGCGAAGCGCGCTTCGTGGTTCTTCAACTCTCGAGGAAGCTAGAGGAATCCTTGGGAGGTTAGACCGATTCTCCTTTGCAGTGACTTGCCAATCTACACATACCATCGCCTATAATACATTTTGACTGGAGGAGGCCTGATCCGGACGCGAGGATAGAAATATGTATTCTATACTAATCTGGTTTACCGACAGTACTTGCTCCGAGAGTTTGTCCCTGGACCAGGTGTGGGTACGAGAGGGAAAATTGTATGGACGTTACCCTTGTGTATGTCATACTAGATGGGCCCATAGACAGATCCGGAAGTGCCGGTTGACCAGAAACGTCCCTTGGTAAGGCTACTATTATGTACGAAGTTCATTGGAGTGTTCGATTGCGCGGTGTCACGCTCACGCCGGAGCCGAAGTGAAGGATCCAATTAAGCGAGGTGACGGAGGTACTGCTACTGATGCACTGATGGCGACGGCAGCTGCACTGATCTAATACTACCAGTGCCGTCACCCAGTCCACCACAAGTATGCCCAAAGGAATCCGTGCACTGCAAAAAATCATTCGACGCGGTGCTGGTGGACACCCTAGTGCTGTTGGCAGCAAGCCAAAAAATTTTCATCGGAAATACGCGAGGGCGGGGACCTGTGATGGCTGTGTGTTAATGAGGGTCATCCAACCTGACTTTCGGGGCAAATAGTCGAGCTAACAGGGTTCACCAGGGTTCAGTCTGCTCAGGCGCCGCCAAGGGTCTGTCCCGAAGCCGAGCATTGCCAGATCTCTCCCCTTTGCCGGCCGCTCATCCTTTGCTTTGCCAAGATCGTCCACTCATTTACTCAACTCTCCAAGTCCGCCCGGGCAAAGTGCCGTACTGGCACGAGCGACGGACCCATTTGTGTTGCGGAACCAAATTATTAGCGACTCAATAGTCGCGCTAGAAATTTGCTCCCACCTGGTCCTTGCTTTTTCTTTCCTTCCCTTTAACGCGGCAGCTTGAGGCGTGTAGTTCTCTCCTCTTCTGTGTCTGGAAAGAACGCCGTATTACTATCCGCTCGGCATCTTGGTTTTCAGTACATCATCTCTGGTGAGTCTCATGCACGCGTCCTTTTCCGCGTAGCGTACATCGTGGCTCATTTACGATAACTCGTGTTCTCTCTCTTCTTTGCGACGCGCTCTTAACCGTGTCTCCGTTCCGACCTTGCTGTCACGACTTGATTCCAACGTGCACATTGTCACTGAAATCCGCTCGCTTTTCCAGCTAATTCATTTACGCCTCTGTTTAAAACTATAATCTCTGCTGCTTCTTGTTCTTTTTCATTCGCGTGAGTTGCTATCCGTAAACGCACTCCGTCTCTCCTCATCCCGCTCTCCTCAGTGCGTGACTAGCATACCTATTTTGCAATGGCATCACATCCTGGGGACACATCCCGAAAGCCTTCGGGATCGTCTACGCGCTCTACAGGTCATTCTCCTTCTGCGTCGCCGAGCCATGTATGTCGTGTATTACCCGTCCCCGTGTCTTCTCCGTTCATGCTCCCCGAGGCACAGTCACAAGGAAAATTCATGCCGGCGACTGCGCCTAATATGTTTGGAGTCGGTATGGGTGCAGGGCCTGCACTCAAGGGCCTTAACTCTGGTTGGCAGGTTCGTCAGGCTCTTCCTCGTTGAACATGTATAGCTTACATCTGCCCTCAGGTCTGGGGATCCACGTCACCAGCATCGAAGAGAAACGCGTCAATCTCTTCTGTGGCAAGTGTGAATGATCTCCCACCTTCGCAAGTCGAGAATACGTACCGTTCCAACATAGGGGAGAGTTGGACCGCACCGAGACCATCCAGTGGTACTTGGGATGAGTTGAGTAGCAGCCCGCAGAAAGAGTTTTCTCAATTGGTCAGTTCGGCACGAGCATCACGAACTCGCCTGTTGATTTGGTGATAGGATGCGACCACGCCGCTTTCCTTGCATCATTCACGACAACGGCAAGCAACAGTGGTCCAAGCGGCTGCGTTATCGGGAACCAGAATGGTAGGTTCTTATCGCCGTGTCAATGATCCGTTAGTGCTGAGGTCAGTCTTCTTTTGAGGATGAACATCCTTCAGGAAAGCCCGGGCAGTTTTCCCCGCAGAGGTTCGATAATGCGCTCGGGAAGGATGTGCCCGTGTCCACCAGGTATCCATCGCCGTCCAATCCTCCTTACGGATCCTCTTCGTTCTCCGGGCAAAATGGAACGTTCGATGTCACGTCCATGGCTGAGAACGAACTGTCACTCGGCCTCAGAGGAATGGCC
>JBBPRC010000103.1:0-11347 GCA_038092835.1 Boletus pseudoseparans
TATCAATCATTCGGAACGCTCAGTAACGTGGGGATACGTACGTCTAGGGTGTATTTAAGCACGCGTGTTCTATTCCATCAACATAGTAAGAAATCACCTCGGAAGGACCAGGTAGGAAGGGACTTCCCACTGATAGTCAGGCAGGTTAGTCGAGAAAAGTTGCACTACGTCAAGGCGGGACATACGGAGAGCATAGATTCTGTCAATCCGTTAATCAGATTTTACATTTCGACTGAGTGCTGACATACAAGACACCACAAAGACCGAAATAACGAACCTGTAACAACAATTAGCCTAGAGATAAGGGATAAAATGCCCTAGAATACCCACGAGGAGGAACAGGGTGGATACCCAAGTCCAAGGTTTACTCTGCAATCACGTCGGAAGCTACACAAGCTGCCTCGGCAAGTCTGCTTACCCAAATATATTTGATCTGCAAATGTTGAATTGCCAACCTGTGAGATCGCCAAATGCAAGAGCAGCGAATAATGGAATACCTCATCTGAAAAGGTAAGGACTGCCAGTACCACACTAAATTCAGAAAGGAAATCAAGATACGGGGATGGTTGCCCACCGTAATCATATCCGACAGCAGTAACGATTATAACTAGCTCAAAAATTGGCAATGGATGAGTTGGCAGCTTCGATGGACGCACGCGTCACGTAGTTGTTTTCTACGATGCTTGACACGACCGACTGCAGCTTCGACGACATGACCTTAGAGAAACAGAGTTTTGCCCGCTTGAAGAGGGAGTATTAAACAACCGGACGGGCAAACCAGGTGTCGTCTGAATCCTTTATGGGCTCGAATGGGCCTATGCTGTGGTGCAGGAAATGCATATCATCCCCGCAACGTAGTAACCGTGGATATTGGCAGTGGGCGCATCGTAAATGAAGATGCTAGCTAATTGAGGAAAGGTCGAAAACATCGGATGCTCCACCTGCAAGCGCCAATCGGGAGTCTTTATGTAAATGTTTGTAAGTGTAGGTAGATCCTGGAGTCGTGTGTGATGATTGTAATGCATTAGGTCCATCTAGAAAAGGCTTTCGCGCACTCAGGATAAGAATGCTAGGAACGAACGGGTCAGCTTTTGATCATAGACACCCATGTACATTGTGTCCAGCTGAAGAATCACACAAACGTTATGCCAGCTGGAGGTATGTAATTGCTGAGCACTGCCAGTGATGACGTGTGATCAGTGCTTGAATCATTGATGTGACAAACACCACAATGATCGGGGATTACAAATTCAGTTGACGGTCCGGGTTACAGTCACTTCAGTATGTGCTATAGTTCTTGTCCCGACTCGTTATTCAATAGTAGCAATCAAGTACGCGGTGTCGCAGTGACGTTGTATGTACATATGTACTTCTTCTGTTGCGGTCTTCGCACGCTTGATCATTGCCTGGTAAGTCTCACTTAGTAACTACATAGATCTATTATTGGCCAAAGCGATAATGTCTGGTAGCAATTCTCGGGTCCCTGACGTTCTACATCCCCGAACGGTAAATTTATTTTATGAAACAGATTCGAAATTGGAACACCGGGAAATTTGTGTTTGCCTGTAAGTATGAGCTATGTATCTGACCAACCTGGATCCATGCGACTAGCGTGTTTTACTAATCGACCTCAGGCTGTCTTTCTCATCTCTCAAGTTGTAGTAAAGATGATATGGCATCTGTCATGGACTCGTTCATAACGTCCACCGATTCACTTGGGCCAATATTGGGTACCCTAGACTTGTCCTGTCGCAATTAATCAACTGACTGTTTGCATATTTCTACGTGTATGCAGGGTGGACATCGTCATCTATATGGTAAAGGGGACATGCTGACTACGCGCGAGGTTCCTCTCAGCTCAGAGCTGTGTTGTCACCATATGTCAATGCTTGACATGCGGTGTGACCAGAATTCAGGTGCTCCCTGTAGCCACCCATCATCAGGTGAGGTAAAATTGCTAGTGTTTGTTGACTACGTGTTGGCCGCGTGGGAAATTTCTATTTAAATGAGATCCCTTTATGTATAGGTGGCATGCAGTCCAATAGCAAGATAAGAGAATCAGACAAAAGTGTCCATCAACCGTCGACGTCGTGGGTACGACCGGTGAGAATCGGGGTATGTGAGAAAGATAAAAAGTATGTCAGTGTCGCTAAGAAATATCCAGGGGAGAGATGTATTTTGTCCAATGGTTCCATGTTAATTCATACACCACACCCAGTGCTCCGTCTTCTTCCCTCTGTCACCCGTACTTCTTCCTGCTCTAACCCACCCACATTTGTAAGTGTGGAATCAGTTCCACCAGGGCCATGGAATGAAAAACCAAATTCGGTGTCTACACCATACCAACTCTGATGGTCGCGTGCATACAAATCCCGAACACTCAGGATGAAACGCGGGCTCAGCGTGACCACGGGCACGTAACCCAAGATTGTTACCGGCAATATCCGCCAACCTGCGATAGAGGTTTTGACCACAAAAGCTAAGAAGTTGCTGAACGCGAACAGGAAGATGCTGTATCCAGGAGACCAAGCATGAGTGTAGTCCACGGTTACCGGTTGGGACAAAAGGAACGACATACGCGAGAAAGTATAGTATCCCTTCCCTGGCGAAAAGCTTCATATAACGGTTGAGTTCCCATTGCTTCGTGAGCTTGTACATTTGAAATGATTGACGGATGAATTGGCTAGTCACGAGGAGGCACATCATTGCAGCGAGTGCAAACTGAGAACTGTCGATCACCTCGGCCAGATTGGATGAACCACTGTTCACCACACAAAACGAAAATCCAAGGGCTTGAGCAGTAGTTGCTATATAATGACGGGCCAGTAAGGGATGCCCCCTGTCAGACAAACTCGGACACGTGTTATGAATCCAGGCCACATACCTGTTGACTTGGTGCTCACATCAATAGACGCGATTACAAATGAGACGATCTGCAACGCGTAGAGTGTGATTAAAATGCCAAGGATTGCCCTCGACTGCATATATATTGCCCAGACACGCAAGATCATCGTCACTGAAATCATCATCGTCATGGCTCGCCCTGCTTATCGAAGCAAACAACACAGACGCACAATCCGCAGCACCGATGAAAAGAAACATAACCCATTCCCCAAGGATAGAAAATATGTTGCCTTTGAAGCACCCTCAATCAGGATGAACTCGAGTAACATTGAAAGAACAAGCTCACAACTAGACGGAAGCAAACGATTGTCTGGATTTGTCAGGGACGCGAAAGGATGGATACACACAGCTAATGTGTAATTAAGTACACATGTACCATTTCACTAAAAGGTAGAGAAATTACCTTTGCAGGGCCAGGCAGCAAAGAACTCCCTACTGTTATTCATGAAGTCAGACGAACAAACCGTCCTTTAGAGCTCAAACATACGGAGGGAAAGGAATCTTATAGGCCAACATGTCAATTAAGCCTCCAAGGTATCTGAATGAGCGGCAACGTACATTCCGCCCCAGAGACCACAATAACGAACCTGACAAGGTAGCGATAGTTGGCAGGATGCGTGTCACGAGAATACACTGGAGAACCCACAAAGACAAATAAGGTGGACACCCGAGTCCAAGGTTTGGTCTGTAACCACATTAAGATTAGTTATGACATAAACCCGGAGTTCGCTAACCCAAACATATTCAATCTATGATGGATTCACTAGTCAGTGAGATCCAGAGTAGTGAATGTATGACAAAGTACTTCATCCGACAAGGTAAGGACTGTAAACGCCGAGTTAAATATATAGAAGGAGCGGTGATAATGTTAAATGGATGGGTATTGCTCACCATAATCATATCCAATGGCAACAATGATTACGACTAGAAACAAAGTGAGATAGACAGGCAACAGGTGAACCGATACACGTACGCGTCCCGTAGTCATTCTCTACGATGCTCGATACTGCGGACTGTACTGCTTCGGAGGACATCGCTTTGAAGCACGAGTAGAGAAAGTGTAATGCACCGCAATCGGTACTAGCTGGCACACTGAAACCTAATACTTTCTATCCGATCCCTTGAGAAGTGCTGTCGATGATTGTGGCTGCAGAGTGCGGGATGGGAACCACTAACTACATACCAGTTTGAGTGGGGTATGTTTATGAACGTGCAAGCTAAGGGCATCGGTAGATACTGGCGGCGGAGACAGTGCGACCTACGCTTGTCGATTTGGAAGGCGAGTATGCGTTACACTGAAGTTGTGTTTCAACTGATCCAGAGCGAATCGTTTCAGGGTGTCATCGTAAACATTCGTTTTGTATACTCTTTGAAACTGTCTGTCAGATTACATGAAGCCAAGGCCCAGCTGTTCGACCATGTGAGGATCACACTGCGAAGACTCCCTTCAATTCCCGTTGTGAGTGTACGTATTCTTCGTGGCGTTCTTGCTGTCCATACGCATAATAGGTGGGAGTCAGCGGCGTTGAAAGAAAGCGTATGTACTAGTATGATGAAGAAGGTGTGTTGACCCTGACCATGACTTGTGAGTTTTGCAAATATTGATGCCGGCCGCCGTGTCACGGTATCGCGACAGGGTTTTTTTGAATTTGGTTGAAGTAACTGTGCCGCCTGCCCGGGTTTTCGAGGCAGACTCCTTCACTTAGATTGCCCGCACGTTTCTACTCGTCACCCAAGAATGCTAACCACAGCTCCGTCCCCTCGCACCAGCATAGATCAAGGCCATCCCTTTCGTTTACCGCAGATCAATAGTATGTAGTAAGCACTCCATTCAGTCACGATCACAATCACACCTTTTGATACATTCCCATCAATTCCCATGACGTTGGCTGGGTTCGCGGTCCTTTTCGCGGTCCTTTTCTCGCCCCACCCACCTACTCGTAGCTTTTTCTTCCTGTCTTTCTTTCGCTCCTACAAATGAATTTACCCAGTTCGCTCTTGGGTGTGCCTGCCTTCCACGCTTAGATCTGTCTCGTATTCTCCAGCCGGCCGGCCTACAAGTCCCGGTGGATCCAATGCTTGAGACAAGACTTTAACTACGAGAGAAATGGTACGAGCTGGTGAGAGTGGGAACAGTGTGGCGTCGTGGCGGTCTACATGAAGTCTGTTTGACGCTGACCTGCCGTCATTCATCAACTATTACACTTAGTATGGACTCGGATTATTTACTATTCGAACAGTCGTTTGACATACTACAGGGACGCTGGCTCGTGAGACACCAGCTGAGGCTGAAACAGACAACAACAAGCAATCTAGATGTGAGTCACGGTGCATGTCCAATCTCAAGTTGAACGCTGTTAGAACCGATTGACGCACAAGCAACTTCTCATGTCAATCAGGAGATTCATGGGATAGCAACCGAAAAGCACCACTGAACAAGCAGCTTTCCTTTCGATGACGGGCTATGCTCGTTTCGAACTCAACTCGCCATCTCATAATGACTGACTGATCATCGCTCTTATAATTTGTACACCTCAAGATCATCATTTATTGGTACATTGAATTGCTGACCGCATATAAAGAAAGACGCAGAGACGCAGAACGAGATGCTTGTATCGATTCCAAACTCTTCACAGAAAACTTCCGTCATGCAATACTTCTGAACACTTCTGATACTCCATTTTCCCCCTCCGGCACAAATCGCATGTCTTCAAACTTCTCCAACTTCTGGTCTTCCTCGACACCCCAATCCACATCGGGAAGCGCGAAAGCAAGTCCGAGCCCATGCAGGGATGCAAGGCCAGACTTGGTCGCCACATCAGGCGTACAGCGTGCATGCAATGCACGCACACTAAGGATGAAACGCGGGCTGAGCGTGAAAATAGGCACTAATTGCAAGATCGTCATCGGCAGTATCCGCCATCCAGCGATGGAGACCTTGGCCGCGGAAGCCAATATATTGGCGAGTGCAAAAACGAAGATGCTGATCACAAGAAATCGGGAGTAAGTATCATCGGTCGGAACTGTAAGGATGAGATGTGAACATACGAGAGGAAGTAGAATATGCTTTCCCTGGCGAAAAGGTTCATATATTGGTTGATTTGCCACTGCTTCGTCACAGTGTACATTTGAAACGATTGGCGAACAAACTGGACGAGCACAAGGAGAAGCATCACTGCAGCGAGCATAAACTGGAGAACATCAACCGCCACAGAAGTGGATGGAAGATATTCTGTTACGCAAAATGAAAAGTCAAGCACTTTGGCAACACCCACTTTGTGATGGTGGGCGAGTGACGGGAAATATCCCTGTTAAAAACTTTATGATTGGAATCCAAGGGTACTACGCACCTTTGATTTTGAAGGTGTCCATAATACATATAATCAGGATGAAGACAATCTGCAAGAAATAGAGCGCGAGTAGTACGCCGAGGATGATCTTCGACTGAAGATATATTGCCCAGACACGTAAAACCATCGCCACTGCAGCCACCGTCATTGAATTGCGTCGCCTGTTTCGATGACACGTACAATCTGCAGCACCCACGAAAACCCCCAACATCCAATCACCGAATATGGTAAGCATTTTGCCTTGGAAGTATCGTTGAAAAGAGTGAAAAGAGCTACCATTCGAACGTGCTTACAACTGTTCAAAGGACACTTCAGGAGTCATTAGTGACAAGCGAAAGGTGTACACATACGCCTAGGGTGTCTTAAGCAAGTGCGTATTATTTCACCGAATTAATGCAAACAATTACCTCTGCAGGGCCACGTATAAAAGAACTTCCCGCTGTTATTCACCTGAATCAGATCGGTAACCCATAGTCTCCGAGTCTGCAACATACTGAGGGCGTAGATCCTAACAGATCAATCTGTTAGTTTAGCTTCCAATGCATCCAAGCTTCCATTGACGTACATTGCACTACAAAGACCAAAATAGCGAACCTGAGAACAATTGACCTGATGTGGAGTTGCGAAACTAGGTTACCTACAATAACGAACAAGGTAGAAACACGAGTCCAAGGTTTGTGCTGCCAGTCACATCAGGAATACAAGGTCTGCATGAAGGAGTGTTCGCTCACCCAGATGTATTCGATCTATGAACATCGAGTTGCTTGTCAGTGACATCCATAAATACAAGATAAGTGAATCAGTGGAATACCTCGTCCAATAGAGTGAGAACTGATATAAAGTCAAAGTAAGCGGAGGAAGCGCATGATGAAAATGGACATGTGTTGCTCACTGTAATCATATCCGACCACGGCAAGAATGACAACTAGGAGAGAGATAAGAAAGACAGACAACTGTCAGAAGAGCCGTTTTCGATGCACATACGTGTCCCGTAATCGTTCTCCAAGATGCTCTCCACAGCGGACTGCAGTTCTGATGACATGGCCGTACAGCGAAGGAGAGTTGGGAGTGGTATCACACAGATGCGTACCTGTAAAAGATTTTTAAAGGTATAAATGCGAGCCGCACCAACCTCGTCAAAGACGTGGCAATGAACATGATAAGCACACGTCAATGGTATGTCGTGATAAAATTGAAAGGCTGGCAGAACGGCTCAATCGACGACCCTAGGCGATTTCCTGTTTTAACCCGTCTTAACTCCCAGCGGATCTATTGGATGATTGCTGGTTTCACATCATGATGTTGAACGAGCTCCCGCCGGAACAGGCGACTCTATCGTTCAACACCATGAGCTGTTACATGGCAGGCAAACAAAACCGGGCAAGATTATTGCAGTCATGGAGATTCCGCTACGCGTATACCGCTAGCCTGAGCTCACCGAACCTGTGTGGCAACGCGAAGATGAGCGGATTCTTAATGGACCACAGCCGAGCTGTCAACCTACAACTTCCGAAATCGATATGCAACCTACCCAACAGGGGCAGGCTCGACCTGGATCGCACTCAGCAGTTGGCAGGGTGAACTCACTTCGCTTATGGTCGGTCCCATAGACAATGTTGTACTCGTGAGTTCTTCGATGACTCTGGGAAATGCTGGTTAGTAAGTTGGTGCTAACCGTACTTAGTCCGAGAAAGGCTGTCCAGCCCTTTGGCCCGCCACTTCAGGCCCATCACATGGGCGTCATGTATAAACGAATTTTGATCTCCGTCCGAAGACGGAAAAAGGCGAGACTCGTATCTCACCTCCAACTTCATCACCCCTAACACTCTATCATCGATGATGGTGTACATCTCTCGTGCGAATGGAAATTCCCCTGGTTCTGTCATGGAGTCGTCACACAATAATCCCCAGACCTTTCACAGAAATCACAAACATCTTGATATTCGACATAAAAGTCCCCCAATCACCAGCCACACCTCTTTCCTTTCATTTGAATATCTTCGCCCCGCTCTAATCCATCCTCGGTGTTTGGTTCCACGTTTGCAAGCGAGATACCGATTTTACTTATGGTGCTCCGACAAAGTTTGACCCGCAAGCCCACGGGCATGCAGCACGCGGACACTCAAGATAAACCGCGGGCAGAGCGTGAGCACAGGCACGTACTGCAAAATCGTCAAGGGAATAATGTTCCATCCTGTAACGGGAATCTTGACCCGGTAAATGAGGATATTCATGAGCGCGAAAAGGAAGATGCTGCATTACAGGAATCGAGCATGAGTATAACCCACAAGTTGCCAGTTGGACGTGTGTACGTACGCGATAAAGTAAAGCATGCCTTCCTTGATGAAAAGGTTCATAAAACGATTGAGATGCCACTGCTTTGTCGTATAGTACATTTCGTATGATTGACGAATGAATTCGACAGCCACGAGGAGACACATGGTTGCAGATAGCGCAAACTGGAGGCTGTCGATCACCTCGGCCACCCTGCTAGGATCATAATCCACTACACAGATCGAGAGATCGAGAATTTGGGCAGTACCCGCTATATAATTGCGCGCGGTGACGGAATACCCCCTGTCAGAGCAGCATCCACATGGTTCGAATCCAAGAGTGCCACGCACCTCTGACTTTCGTGCTGACAAGAACACATGCGATCATGACTGCCACAGTCTCCAGGAAGTAGAGCGTGAGCAGAATACCAAGGATCATCTTCGACTGCATATATATCGCCCAGACACGCAGGATCATCGACACTTTCCACCATGATCATCAGATTGTTTCGCTCATTTAAGGAAGAAACACGCACAATCTGCAGCAAGAACAAATACACTCAACGCCCATTCACCGAGGATGACGAGAATTTCGCCTTGAGCTCTCTTGAACAGGGTGAACCTGGCTAGATTGAAATAATGTGCTCACAACTATTCAAAGTGTATCAGTCATCTGGAATTGTCAGAGACAAGCGAAGTGCACACATACGTCTAAGGGAGGTTAAGCATGGGCGGCACTACTTTGCTAGCACTGTAACTTACCTCTGCAGGACCAGGTAGGAAGGAACTCCCCACTGTTAATCACCTGGATCAGATGGCGAACCGTAGCCTCCGAGTCTCGGACATACTGAGGACATAGAGGCTGATGAACCGACGACGTATCAGGTTAGCTTTCAATCCCCAATTCCAAACAAGCATTGACGTACAATCCACCAAGCAGAGCGAAATAACGAACCTATAACGGAAGTTAGCCTGGGGCGGTAAACACAGCGTCGGTACGCACAAGAAAGAACAGAATGGTCATTCGGGTGAGAGGTTTCCTCTGTGGTCACGTCAAGAACACATGCGTTGTCAGAAAGAGTGTCCTCTAACCCAAATATGTTCGATCTACAGCAGTCAGTGAATTTCCGATCAAAAATGGAGTGAACAGGTGGGATACCTCATCCGAAAAGGTAAGGACTGACAACATCGAAACGAGTGAAAGAATTGTACAATGAGTCATGTGTTACTTACTGTAATCATATACCATAGCAGTGAGAATAGCAACTAACCAGGGAATGTGACGGACAACAGATGAGCGAGCCTAGACGCACGTACTCGTCGCATAGTTATTCTCCACGATGCTTGAGACTGCTGACTCGAGTTCGGACGACATGACCTTGAAGACTGAGTCTTAGAGAGCGAATGGGCTAGAAACGACTGAACAATTGGAGAGTGTGCAGGTGTCATGGCCCATCGTGGGCTTTATCATAGGACTTGTGTGGTTCCATGTCGCGTCAAACATTTGACCCGACGTTGTCGGGGTAATATGTTTGTTGCCAGGGGCGGAATGAATAGAAGCTCGATCTCGAAACACAAGGACCTACATACAGGGACGTGCATCAATAATTGTATGTCCGAACTATTCTAGAGCGTAGAAACATACCCGTAGCGGATGTCTACGCACTGGTGAACTCACCATTAGCCTGAAGTTCAACCCATGCTCATCATTGTGATTATTCTCTGGGTAATTCGGTATAATGTTGATCCGTCCTGAAACACTGTTGCGTTTAGTGTATATGTTATAGTGACAGGCTTGCGCAACCTTCCTATCCCGACGCCACTGGAGCCGAGGCCACGTTGAACGTTGACAAGCGTCGATAATCGACTTTTGCGTTAGTAGCTTCAATTCTACCCCCATTTCAACTGCCATCGATAGGATGTGGAACTGTCGAATGTGTAAGTGTTGTGTAACAGCAGAATATGCTGGCAAGAGAAGATGAGTAAAGGGAGATAGTAAGAAATAAGCTGAAGATGATCTGAACAAGTCTGAGAGCCGTATCCGAGTTGATCGGAGTCCCGAAGCGTAGTACATGCAGGATTGGTGGCACGTCAGCTCTCTGCTGATAAGTTGAACGTTATGTTGTCAGGCACTAAAACTTGAAGTATGTTAGCCTCCACGCTGACGTGACGCCACTCAGTAAGTAGTACTGTCATTTGACCTCGACGTACGACTTCCACGCCTAGTCACTCAACGTGACTATAGTTCAAGTTGGACAGCACGACCGTATGATTCCGAGGTGGACGCGGATAACACCGTTTGATCTATGGGGCACTTGTCCATGACAATTGACGTGCTTCTCGTCGTGCAAGTCCGGGGACCCAGAAGGAGCGTCCGACCGCAATCACGCGGTGTACCCAAATGGGATCCTTGTCTGATTTGAACCACTTTACTTATCGCGCCGTCGGACCAACAGCACGCAGTCACGGACAGCTGATTTGCAAAAAAAAAAGATCATGCTCACTGGTGCACAGCGTTCGGCCTCGCGGTCTGCTAATTTCCCCGCTGACCAGATCAGACCAGGCTAGAGTCGCTAGACCACTCGCGTGGCGCATTGGCATGCCGTCCAAACCTCGCTCTGTGAAACAGGGTCTGTCAACACCTCAGCGCTTCAGCGCTCAGCCTCATCTCCCATCTCGTCTTCAAGATCCCCGGGGCAAATCATGTACCGCATCCGAGCGCGAACGAGCCCCCGCCACCATTGCGCCGTCGCACGCGTCGTACGCGTCACGTCGCAACACAACCTTCCGATCTGTCAGTTCAGTTTTTATCTCTCCAAG
>JBBPRC010000104.1:0-11317 GCA_038092835.1 Boletus pseudoseparans
TCTCGGTTGCTGTTTGAGGACGTTCCGTATCCTCCGAATCCGGGTCTTCTACCTCGGATATCCCTGATGCGCTCGGTTTGGCGGGTGAATTTTCCCGCAGTTTTGATCCAGTCATCTACTGTCAGTGGTTCTTCATTGGAACCTAGTACTTTTTCCATAAGGTCGTTATGAACTCCTCGGCTGAAGGTTTCGCATAGAGCGGACTGGTCGATGATCCCAGACTGTGCTGCCAAGAGTTTGAACTCTGAGGCGAATTTGTTGAAGGCTTCCTCAGTGTTGGGTCCTTGGCGGATGGCGTAGAGTTTTCTTCTTGCCGAAGATGTCTCATCATGAATAGACATCATACCTCGGAAATCGGCTTTAAACTTTTCCCAGGTTTGGTCAGCTACCGGGATTAACTTTTTAGCCATGCGCTCGTAGTATCCTTCGGAGAAGGTTCTTCCTTTGCCCTTACTCATCCTGTTCAGGGCGGTGACAATCTTTGCTTGATCGTCATACTTGGGATTGATGACAAAGTATGCGTCCATGGCGTGGAGCCACCAGTTGGCATCAATGCCATTGCCAGAGAACTCGTCTGGCAGTCCAGCTTTTAATTCAGGCATCTCGTCTTCAGAGTCTGTGTCTTGGTCTAGGGGAAGAGGGATTCATTCGGGTCGTACCGGGGAGGCTGGCGCAGACCAGTTAATGGGGGCGAATCTGTCTTCTTCCTCGGGTTCTGTCTCGGGGATTGGTTCCGGAATAGGTTCAGTGATTGGTTCTGGGCGAGCAGTGATTTGTGGAACGAAAGGGAAGGGTGGTAAGGAGTAAGGTCTCCTTCCTTCCGCTAAGTTTTGTTCCTTGACTCTCTCCTGAGCTCGCTTATAGGTTCCTTTCTCACTGAGGGAACTGAGTCTCTGTGGAAGGGGGAGGTAATCTGGATGGTTGGTTGGTAATCTCCAGAGTTCCGGTAGTCCAGACGAAGGTGGTAGGGGATCGGAGGGATCCACGTTTGGTTCAGGGGAAGACGAGGGAGCGCAGAATGATATGATGGGCGAGGCCTTCTGTTAAGGAACAGGGCCTGATCAGTAATCTAGTTCTTTTGTTACGCTTACCGTGACAACTGGAGTAAACACAGTTGTTGAGAGCGAGGTAACGAAGAAGCAATGTTCTGTTTGATAGTCGTCGACTTAAGCTGAGCGAAGTCGGCGATGTCGCACTCAACCCTTAGGAAAGGGTCCTCTTGTGGCGACGCGAAGTCCAAGTTCTTCGCAAGAAAAGGGGAAGAGACACAAGCGAGAAGTGGGAGACTTCGAGTGAATGGAACTCCAGTAATCGCAGTATTGATTGTGTAGAACTAGATTGGGTTTCTACTGTACAGGGCTCAAGTATTTATACGATGCGAGATTTAACACGGACCATCGGGTCCCAAAGGAAAAGCAAGTGTTCCGCAAGTCGGAACAATACGGACGAAAGGGAATCGGAAAGAAAACGGAGTCCCGCTGTCAGGAAGAGCGGGATGAAACAGGAGTCATACTCGGGGGAAGTCGCCGAGTGACAGTACAGCATCGTAGGGAGTAATCGGAAGACATCAGATGGGGCTGTCCCATCGTGAGAAGAAAAGTGAGTCCAAAAAACAAGAAGAAAGATATGAACGCAGCGACAAGTAAAACCGTAACATCACCTGTCATAGGACTTAAAAACTGCTCAGTCCATTGGGGGTACATTGAAACACTTACTAGCCTTACTCCCTTCATGGCGAATCTCGGTTTCGGTTGGCAAATTAGTGTCGGGCCTGATCTCTGGTACAACATCGAAGCCCATTGAGCTCACTCCCGCGCCAACAATGGGGGACTCTCACCTTGGTCCAGAGTTGCATTCCTCGGCGGTGAATATTTGGCAGTTCTGATTCTCTGAGAAGCATCGTGCATTTCATTCGCCTCGCATGCTGGGTTACCTTTCCCCTTATTCTTTCGCACACCTCGGGGTGGACCAAACTTGTCTTTCGTAATACTGCCCATCCCAGAGTTTCGGCCGTCATCCCGAACCCTCTCTTGGCTACCATTCGACTCTCTATCCCCAACCGGCTGTTCTACATTAGTATCGGGTCGGTTGCGGCTGGGTTCTGGATGATCGGCTTTCGCATTGGGAACGATTTTGTCGTGTGCTCCTCCTGTGGGCTGAGATGGAGTGGTTGATGGGTGGTGAGTAGTTGTGTGGCGCTTTTTCGTGCTCCCCTTGTTCTTCCGGACCCCTCTCGGCGGACCAAATTTCTCCTTGGTAGTGCTTTGTCGAGAGTGAGCTAATTCCTCAGCCTCAAAGGCTTCGCTTTGGCTGGTATTCTACGGAGATCGAATGTTAGCCAAAGTATGAATCTTGGTTGGGTAGCTTGCCTGGCTTCCTTTCTCATCGGCCCGAGCATGGTTCGGACTTTCAGAATGCGGCCTACCAGAGTCTGCTGGAATGTTGAAGTCACCGTCGGAAATGAAACACTGTGATGAACGCTGTCCATACCATCCGAATTACGACTACTTTCCGTCGGCTCCTCCTCCGTGATCGCAGCAGCCTTGCCCTTGCTCCTCCGGGTCTTGGATCGTCCTCTCGAAGAGCTCTTCGGCCTAGCATCCTCTGTCTCAGACTCGCCCTTTCCACCTCGCGAATGACTTCGAACCCTCGGCTTTCTGCCCCGACTTCTACCCCTTGATTTCGGCTCTGCCTGGTCTACTCCATTGTCCATACCATCCGAATCACGACTACCTTCCGTCACCTCCTCCTCCGTGATTGCAACAGCCTTGCCCTTGCTCCTCCAGGTCTTGGATCGCCCTCTCGAAGAGCTCTTCGGCCTAGCATCCTCTGCATCAGAGTCGTCATCGGCACCTCGTGAATCACTTCGAACCCTTGGCTTTCTCGATCTCCTCTTGCTAACTCTAGTTGATTTCTTCGGATTGTCATCCTCAGGAAATTCTACTGGCGGCTGACACTTTCCTTGCCGATTGATCCATTGTCGAAATTCGAACACATCATCTGGATGCTGCTCTTGTCTCAATCTAATGAATTCGAGGAAGGCAAGCGCCTCGTCCTGCTTGAAGTGACTAGGATCATCTGGGAAAACAAATCGCCGAGGCAAATGACGGTCGGCAAATAGCTTCTTCTGGAGCGAGGATAGTTTTTTAAATGGAGCTGATACCTTATCATTCAGCGTCACTAATCCTGTTCCATCAATATGAGCACCGAAATGAAGTTACTCGTGACAAAGCCGAAAATAACACACGGTAATGCGCAGTCAGGAAACCTCGGATCATGGTCTGCAGCTCTTTGCGGGAAGCATTCTTGACATCGGGAATCCAGATTGTTCCGTCAGGTAGGAGAATCATTCTCACTGCTTCATCCCGATCCAACCTTTGAGTCTTCTTCTTCTTCGGCTTGGCTTTGCCACCGTCATCACCGTCCGAACCATCCTCGGTCCGAGCTTTGCCATCCTGTGTCTTTGGAGGATCGAAGCACTCTGTCAGGTATCGGTCGAAGTAACCCTGCATCTCATCAGGCGGGTCAAAGGCCGGCCCATTCGCTATGTCGGGATTGTAATCGTGACTGCCACCTTCTCAGAATTTCACCTACTCCGATAACAACACACTCACGTGTGAGCAAAAATCTCTCCTTTATCGCCCTTGAATCCCGACAATATTACCATTCGTATTCCCCCTTTCTTCCACATGTCATGCACGAATTTCCTTACGATCGGTTCGGCCTTGCTGCTCGCAAACCTGTATATCGATGTTAATATTCATGCTATATTCGTTGTGGTAAGAGTTGTACCTTGCTTTGGCCTCTGCAGGCGGTCCTTTATTATTCCAAGCTTGCGCTGTTCGCTGAGCATCAGCCCATTGTTCTTCAGACATGTCTTCAATGAACTCGTTGAGCTCCTGTTGATAATACCCGAGCATCTCGTTGGATCCTGGCAAAGCTCCATGCTTATCCTCGATGTTCCTCTTCAGGTCCCCCTTGTACTTCTCTCGAACAACAGCCCGGGCCGTCCATTGCTGGCCGAACTGCAAAGCCTTGCCTCGCTTCACTTTCGCTTGCTGATGCATCCATGCTAAATATGTCTAGATAATGTTCGTCAAGGTATTTCTTGATGGACACCTGGTTTGCACTTACGGCTAACCGCTCTATCCATTCTTCCTTCGTCAAGCTCTGGTGCGTCGGCAAGCCGCGTAACTCCTTTGCAATGGCCTTCCAGTGTTTCTTCCTTTCCACCTTTCGAGCTCCTTTCCACCCGGCCCATCTTTCACGCAATACTTTGAGTGCGTCCTCGGGGAGTTTGCTGTGGTTGCTGGTTGCCTGGACAACGGACGGGCCGGCGTCCTCATCGGCCTCTGCCTTGGCAGGCTCTACAGCTAAATCAGCTGAGTCGCCGTCATCCTCAGATGTCTCTGGTTGGTAAAGGCTTACCATTCGATACAGCAGTATTGCCATCATCTTGGGATGGCCTTTCGTGGTCTGCAGAAGCAGAAGCAGCTTCGGTCACTGGTAATTCCCCGGGATCTTCACCGCGCTCTTCCTGCTGCTCTCCCTCAGATTGTGACCAACTAGCATGATCGGTTCGCTCCTGGACGGACTGGCTCTCCACAATGTCTTGCTCGACGTCGGCATCAGAGTCTCCATACTCGGTCTGCTGGTATTCGGTTTCGGCGTAGTAAACAGACTCAGTGTCTGACATGATCACAAGTGTAGCGCTGCAGAGATTCTGTGCAATGCAAGGTGTTGTGTCGAACAAAAATTGTCGCAGGTTGTTTTTCGGTTCTGCGCCCGATTGAGGTACAGCATATTCGCTTCAGCAGCCGCATTAGTTAGGCGATCGCTTAGAGTAATATCGGAGTGCATAACGACCGGCAATCTCATTACCATACTTCGGCACCAGTGTCTCGGGCCATAGGCGACTCTGGGCTTCATATTATTTGACATCGCTTATTTATCTCCTTACTGATTAATTATCATGGCCCGCACCTCCTTATCCCGTGGCGTCTCTAATTCTGTCAGATTCATTGTCTGAGCCAGCATGCCGAAGAATCATGACAAGAGAAAGATCAATCCTGGCAAGGTGACCCATGTAGGATGGATAACTAAGAAGACAACGAGAGGGCCGAAGGCCCAAATGATCAGACTGGATGAGGTGTCAAAGTCCGTCACGAAGACTGTGCCACCCAGCACTGATATTCCCAGTAGCGGGGAAGCCTCTCCAGCCAAGCCTCGTATGGTTTCATCATCGCCTTTGAAACCTCTCCAGTTAGCATCACAGGCCTCGGATGAGCCATTTCCAGACTTGGATGCCTATGTCGACATGTCCGACATTAGACCGATGAGGTTGCAGCAGACGAAGGTAAGCATATCTATGTATCCTTTATCAGTCTCGATCATTCATCCTTGATTGCATTTTCAAAGACAACAAATGACTATCTACGAGAATGGTGGGATAAAAAGAGCGAATTCTTGACAATTCTGTTGGAAATGGAAGCCCCTCCAAACCTGAGGCAATGCGCCTTTTGTGCCCGAGATGGAGTTTATCGGTGCTCCGACTGCTTCGGCGCACCTTTGTTTTGCACCTCTTGTATACGGAACCGACATGCGCTGCATCCGTTACATAGGATTTTGCAGTGGACAGGGTCATTCTTTGAAGACTCTTCCTTACATCTTGTGAGTATGAGGTTGTGTGGTATCCGATCCACCTAAGCCAACAAATCACCTTCAGGCTGGGTTTGAATT
This sequence comes from Boletus pseudoseparans, assembly GCA_038092835.1. NCBI lineage: Eukaryota > Fungi > Basidiomycota > Agaricomycetes > Boletales > Boletaceae > Boletus > Boletus pseudoseparans. The sequence continues at coordinate 5,740 of JBBPRC010000104.1, forward strand.
AAACCTGGGTCATGATGGCATGACGTGCCCTGCCAGAGTAGGTCTTGAACCTCGAGACCCTATTTCCCATCTGGCGGAAGAGGATTGGGTCAACTCAGAGGATGAATACATACCCTCCCATCTTCGGCAACCCGAGCACGATGACTACATGGTCATTGTTGATACTTCGGGAGTGCATTATCTAACAGTCAATTTTTGCCGGTGCACCAGTGCGCCGGAAGAATATACACAACTCCTACAACACAAGCTCCTCCCTGCAACTCTTGATCAGCCTCGGACTGTCTTCACGTTCAATGTACTAGATGACTTTCTTCGGGATAACTTGGAATGTGGGACATCAGGTTCAAATTATTATAGCAAGCTTCGGAGGATCACATCTAATGTATTTCCACATCTGGTTCCGGTATGGCATCAATCCAGGCCAATCAGCATCATTTAACTGACCTTGTCCAGAACCGATACAGAGAATTGCTTAGAGTGGCAAGAATATGGAGATTTCTTAAATTGCTCAAGTGGAATGCTTTCGGACATCGTAACCGAGAGCCAAAAGGTGGAGAGCTGGCCTTGTTTTGCCCGGCCTGCCCTCAGCCCGGAGTCAACTGTCAGCCAACTCAAGAAGAGTTGAGCAGGTGGGTGTCTATTCCATGCCAATATTGTGTTTCTCAGGTAGTCTGAATTCAGCTGGAAATATGCTCGATCTTTTATTATGGATGGCAACTTCAAGGCGGAGCACATGAATGACAAGGCCCCTGAGGATCAGATATGGCTGATGGATGGCCTCGCATATATGGTCACTCGAAGACCATATCATGACTATCTACAGACAACTCATCATGCTTTAGAGGTATGTGCGAATGGATTGGAGAAAACAAGGGCCGACTGAAGATTGCAAACAGCGTTCCACTTGTAATAACCATCGGGCAGTCAATCAAGCGAATTCCAGCCGAGGAAAATTGGAGGCCAGCGGTATTGGCACAACTGCATGTGCCAGACATGGCTGTTTCATCCCTCATTCAGTTGTCGATTTCCAGAAAGGAGAAAGGTGTGTTTCTTCCTATTGAGTGCCCACACTACAAATTGATTTGTTCAGACAAGTCAATATGGATTATTCTTTCTCCAATTCTCTGAAATACAACATGGACAACATCGGCAACATCATCAACTTTTACGATATTAACTGTGCCTATATGAAGAAACTTCGGGCCCGAGTTCGGAACAGCAGCTTTGTGAACATCCCCGAAGGTCTTCGCATTGTACCCGGCATCGGCATGTGGCATGTGCACGGTCATCGGACTGAGTGCTATGCAAGATATGCACCTCTGTTTATTCCGGGATCAGGGTGGGTGGATGGCGAAATCATTGAAACTCTGTGGTCAGTGTTAAATGTGGTGTCACCCTCCACTCGGGGAATGTCTTCCCCACATCGCCAGGAGCTTCTGGATTTTCAAATGAACGACTCCAATTTCATGAAAATGATACGAATGACATCATCACTAGCCAGGAAGCTTCGTAATGCCAGACGGATGTCGGCTGTGTCCACGGCTGCTTTTAATGATCTTGATACCACCGTGACCAACAACCAAAGGGAAAGATGGGGGATGCAAGAGGTGAATGCTCAGAAGCTTCGGATCGATGACCCACCAGCGATGGATATTTATGAGGTCCAACTGGAACGTGGTACGCGTCATTCAACAGTCACTTGCTCCATAAATTGATATGTTATGAAGCACCGTCCATTGAAGGAGTTGAGCTTCAGCTACTTGGAGGTGGACAAGCTGTCAACACTTCACAAGGTCATGCAGCAACATGGCTAGCACGAGGCCTAAAATTGGAGGAATGGCAAATTGTATTGGCAAGTGAGCTACAAAAGCTCACCCCAGAAGCAAAAGAAGGTCAGAAGCTGGCGGTCTCCAGGAGAGCAGATCGGCTTAGTGCCGACATTTCGGCATTCCTTGCTGAGGCTTCGGCTTATGTTGGGGTGGGCTATGATGAGGAATGGGTGTTCGATGATATGGAGGCCGAGGAAGTGAAATCCTTGGACGATGCCATGGAAGACATACAGCCATCCCGACCAGATCAAACTGGCCTACCTTTGCCATCAAGTCTAGGCAGGGAGAGATGCGATGAACTCGGCATATCACACCTTGTAGACTTGGAGGTGAAGCTAAGAATCGGTCAGGCGAATGACGCGCTGCATGAGATTCACCTCGCCTTGGCGAGCAAGTCGGTCCTCTTCAGGACAGAGGTTCGCCATGCAAAAAGCCAAGCAAGATCAACTCGGGCGTGGAGCAAAATCCATACAGCCGACATGGTCATTCGCAGACATGCCACAGTGTACCGCAAGTGCCGAAACGCTATGGTAAGGCTCAGGGCGGAAGATGGTATACTTGAAAAGTATAGACCGCTGGAAAATGAAGAACTGAAAGTGACTTCCGGAGCAATGATGCTGGAGGGATCAGGCCATAGAAATGATCGGCTAGCTTGGTTTTGGTCATTGGACATACCAAGAGACAGTGAAGCGAATGATTGGATGTCAGAATGTAGGTAATAACCATTTTGCCACATTATGGAGAATAACCCATTAATTGCATACAGTCTATCGAGTTCACTGGCTTCGAGCGAAAGCAACAAAGGATCGGTGGAAAGAAGAGGTGGAATTACTAACCTCCGAATTTGAATGGACCACAAATTTCTTCAACCAGAAGTCAGAGGATTGGGAATATCGGGCAATTCGCAGCAAAAACAAGAGATGGATTGGCCCTGCCTGTTATGCTGCAAGGCAAAGTGCAATTTATGGTCGGTTGCGTGATCATTGCAGGGTTACATGGGAGAAGATCAATGGCCCGGCTCGGAGCCGAGCTAGTAGTCCTATTACGTAATTTTACATGCTATATAAACAGTTAGCTGAGGTAGTTCAGTTCTTAACTCTCCCTTCATGGACATGCAGTCGGCCACTTCTCAGCCGTCCCCAGCCCACAGCACCGATAAAATCATTCTTATCATGTATTACTTGTCATGCCACATAGACGCCGCCACGAGTCAGCTGCGAGAAATGGCACCTGAGAGATGGCCAAAGAATTGGCTGCAGAATCTCACCTTTGATGGGGTAAGCTTGACTTGTGTCTCTCATTTCATGAATGAATATGAATGATTACCAGGATCAATTTATACTTTCACTTGCACATTATGCGGCCCTTGAGGGGACTCAGCCAACCCCGACGACGAACTGTTTATACCAGATCCTTCACCTCAAGTCAAATGCGGTCGAAATGCATGCCGACCTTGCCAAAATGCATCCCGGGCTTGATGCTACATTCAGCAAAATCAGAAATGTGCTGCAGACCTGGGAGCCGGTTCCAGCCGAACAGCCATTCAGCTTCAAAGACCCTTGGTGGTACAAAGACATAGTCGACTATACATCCAAGTGCAAAATACTGCCATACATTGATGGAATGTGTTACGGTTTTACTCGTCGATGCGTTTGTTTCTTTCTTTGTCATCTTTCGGACTCATTCTTCTCCTCACGATGGGACAGCCTCATCCGATGTCTTCCGATTACTCCCTACGATGCTGTTGTGAAAACTAAGTAGGGGCAGGAAGTGCCCAACTCAGCCGCTGCCCAAGAGGGTGGAAACGACTGTATTCACCTAAGTAGGGGCAGGAAGTGCCCAACTACATAGATTAGCTAAGGTACTAAAGTAACAAGTAAAATACTCACCTCAGCCGCTGCCCAAGAGGGTGGAAACGACTGAGGGGAGTCCTGGGAGAAAGGACAGACTTTATAGTAGTTTGGAGGCACGCTCGTATAGCCCCGACAGTATCCGACGCTAGAGTAAACGATAGAACACGAGGTACAATACGTACAGTGAGTCCGAGTGAGTCCGGTACGAGTCCGGTACGAGTCCGGGTATCCGGATGTCAATCCGATCCGGTGTCCTACCGGATTGGATGGAAAGGAGAGGCGGATAAGGATAGGATAAGGTCGGATTAAGTGATTGTAGATAGTAGAGCTTTGAACAGCTCGGATGAGTCAGTTTTGACAGTTTTCCGTCGAAGTCGTGTTTTCCACTGAGGCGAGTCTGCGGGAAAATGTTTAAAAGGATCTCTTGTATTTCAAGCGCGTGATGCATGGTGATGGAGAAGATATCGTTCTTCTCCATTTTCCCTTCTGATCTAGTTCCCACGTGTCCGTGACCACCTGCATTCAGGTTGCCAATGCCATGCACATGAAGACTTTGTTTTTTTGATAGACACTGTTGGAAGAAAATCAAGACGCTCCGTAATGACACACTAGGTTTCGACCCATCCAAGATTGGCCCAACTGTCGAACGAAACGGTACGTTCGTCCACATGGTCTCAGGCTGCTGTTAGTGGGCAAGGGACCTGTCCTTTCAACAATTCTCAACTTTTTCGACATCGGAGGACAGAGGGGCATGGGGTTGATATGGCATTGATACAATGACGACTTCCACGCCGTCGTGTACGTGATCGAGGCGCAGGGCAGGGAAAGGCTGGGCGAAGGATGCGGCTGGTCGATTTTCGCCCAACTCGGACTCCAGAGGCACGTACTATCTCTTTTTCGATGTGCGACTCTGGTGACCGCTCGCGTGTCATCTCCTTTAAACAGGAATTTTGTGTTGCAAGTAGGAAGATTGCAACGAAAGAGGCGTTGTCTACTTGAGGGTGAAATGAATTGTGTTTCAACACAAGAAATGCTGGGTCCAAGGCCATGAACTTGAATGTGCGTCAGGGTTGTACGGTAGTGACATCACACCAGTTCCAGACTCTATAGATTTTGACGCCGTGCGCCATCGCGGATAAATAAAGACGATCAATCGGAACTTTTATGTTCGTTTGATTCTCACAAAAAAAGGTCTGAGCGTGCGCCACCTAGCATCCAAATAACATGACAGTAGCAGCAAACCTTTATCTCAACGTTCGAACTAAGCAGTTTCGCCTTGATGGGAAACGTGGAGGCTAGCATGATACGTGATCGATAGGGCGTCCGAACCTGCCACGCAAATTGGATCATACAACACATTCTGGGTATTTCGTATAGGTAATGACTGCATGGCTATCGATATCCCGTTGCCCGTAAAACTATATCGCTACGGAAGTACGTACCCAGTCGCACTTCATTTACATCTCATCATCTTCTGGGGCCGGAGAGACCACCAACGGCAGTTGGACACCCCGGTCAAATTCACCCTCGACCATCGGAGCCACGACTACCATCAGGTGCCGTACAATCCGCTCGGCCTTGTCCGTCATTCCAAACTCGAACTTGCCCAACAGCGTAAACAGGACCGTTTGGATTTCGATCAGACTGCAATGTGACAATTAGTGGTGTTCCTTATCGCGCACAGACGAAGAAGCGTACGAAAAGCGCCATCCTACACAGGCACGAGGGCCACTGTGAAAAGTCATCCTGTGACGAAAGCAATGAGATGGGTAAAGAGCCGTTTTTAGACATGGGAAAAGAGGCATACAGCTTCGAGTATACGCCAATACTGGGTAATTTCTTGTCGTCCACTGTGCCATCCAACCACCGATCGGGCCTGAAATCGTGCGCATTTTG
>JBBPRC010000105.1:0-11278 GCA_038092835.1 Boletus pseudoseparans
TGACGCCCCACTCGCCACAATGAAAGGGCACGCAGACCGGGTTTGTCGTGTTGCATTCCACCCCTCTGGCGACTACGTCGCGTCCGCATCCTTTGATACGTCCTGGCGGCTGTGGGACGTAGCGACCGCCAAAGAGCTGCTCCTCCAAGAGGGTCACTCGAAAGAAGTTTATTCAGTCGAGTTCCAAGACGACGGCGCGCTCGTTGCCTCTGGGTTTGTCATTTTCGAGTCACGTCGCGCGTTTTTTTTTCCAAATCCTAACCTTGTTACCCAGCGGTCTAGACGCCATCGGGCGTGTGTGGGATCTCCGCACCGGCCGCACGGCAATGGTCCTCGATGGTCACGTCCAAGCCATTTTCGGTATCGCCTTTTCCCCCAATGGGTGCGTGCAAACTACCAAAGAATGAAACTCCGACGATGATCCGTGACCTAATATCTTTCCAGTTACCAAATCGCGACTGGCGCAGGGGATGACACCATCCGCATATGGGACATGCGTTCCTTGAAAGCGCTCTACACCATCCCTGCGCACGTCTCCAACGTCGCTGATGTGCGATTTTTCCGGGGCGACGCGTCCCTCCCGAGCGTCCCCATTAACGGCGACGCCCTCATGAACGGCGTGGAGACAGAGGGAGACCCAGACAAGAACGGGGACGACGACGACGCGGCAGAGGAGTGGGGGTATCGCTCGGGACTCTACTTTGCAAGTGCGGGATACGACGGATTGGTCAAGCTATGGAGCGCAGACGACTGGCAGTTGCTCCGCACCCTCACGACAGATTCTGGAAAGGTCATGTCTGTGGATCTCACCACAGACGGTCGGCTGCTCGCCTCTGGGACCTACAACCGTAACTTTCAGTTGTTCGCTCCAGAGGACGTCACAGTCTAGTTTGTATCGGCAGTTGCCAATCGTGATCATAAATAAGGACAGCCATGTCATGTGTGCTTACAAAACGAGGAGAAGGTCCGCGCCCGAGCAACGACAAATGTATTGAAAAAAAAATTAGATTACACCATCCCTGACCTGCAAGGCGGGAGATCGAGTCAGTAACGAAAATTGGGTCCAAGGAAACGGATCAGTACCTTTTGCATAAAGCCGGATACCCGAGCAATGTCGACCACTTGGGCTTCGCTTTCCATCGCAATCACCAGGTTTTCCAGCATCTGAACAAGCGTAAACACAATGTACGAGCTCAAGATTCACCACCACCGAGCGACTCACGTCCTCCACTTTATCAACGGGAATGCCAGTGCAAAGCGCGATGATCTTCTTGCACTGGTACTCTTTTTCTGCGCTCGCTCCTTGCAAAGACTTGAGTCTTGCCTCCGTCAACTGCTCCATTCTCATATACCACAAATTCAGTCGTCGCAATCGTATCAGGCTCGCGATAGAGTCAGCCGTTGGCATTGGTGGGTCGGTCTCGAGACTAAAAGAAATATCCATCGGGCCAGTGACTCCTGCCATAGTGGAGCTTGGTCCCCGCCATTGGAACGCTGGTCCGCCAGTTTCCCGTCCGTCTCTACCAGACAGGTCTGTCCTTCCCGTCCAGTCAAACTTGTCTTCTTCTGCAATTGCTTTTTCAAGATTTCGGATTCGCTGATGCACTTGGTCAAGTTCTGCACATCGGCTTTGCCATAGTTGTATCTGCTTTCGTTGTTCAGAGAGCTCTCGGGTCGCTGCTCGAAGGTGAGCTTGTGTCACGTCCAGTGAATCTTGCTTTGCCTTGAGCTCTGCAGTAAATTCGGCGCTAAGATTTTGGATCATTGTAGTCATGTCTGCGAATAGGTGAGCGACGAACATTACTGCGCGCGCCAACAAGGAACATACCTGTAATGATATCTTGGCTTTTCTGCACCGGAGCTGAAGGACCTGTCCGCAGCGACGCTAGTAGGTCCTCCGCCCGTGGACCACCACTGAGCTCCTGGAAAGAATATTGAGCACTGACGCATACGTTGAATTCCGCGGTGCCTACCTCGACTTCTACTCCGAAATCGCCGGGACGAAGACCAAGTTTATTTGGCAATATGCGATTGGCACCGACATCCAGCAACGTTCTAACCAGGCTTCGATTTCCGATACGTGCGGCGATATTTAGGGCGGTGTCGCCATGTTCATCCTGAAGATCGACGATGGATCTAAAGTCTCCACCTTGGTTCTGTGCTATCCACATGAATATCTGATCGAGGTAATATCGGGCACAGAGTGCACGCCCTTGTATGCCAGCAAGATACATGATGTGATGCAGGACGGATCTTTTTGACGAATCAAGGGTGCGTATCGACTGATGTAATGCCTGAACAATGACGTTAAAAGATTGTTGGTCAGAGTTGTGGGTGTCGATGGCGGCACGAATGAGCGGAGTCTCTCCGACAAAATTGCCGCGGTGTATATCAGCACCTGCAGTGATAAGCTGTTCTACGATAGCGAGGCGACCAAGGGATGCGGCGAGGTGAAGGGCTGTATGGCCCTTGTCGTCGAGAATCGGATCGACATCGAGAGGAAGAGAAGGATCTATGGCAAGTTCGCGAAGCAGATCGAACACAGGCCCTGGATCATCTTGTCGACAGATGGCAGCGACGAGCTGTGCGCGCCGTGCATCCCTAAAAATAGAGGAGTCGCGTGGGAACGACGGCTTTGTAGAATAGCGGGTAGGGTAAGAGTCGGCGTCAGTGCCATTTATGGAGTTTCCATTTGTGGAAGGAGGGCGGGGAGAACGCGCCGGGTGAGGTGAGAGGGTGTGATGGGCGGAGGTGACGTGGTGCGGTTGGGAGGAAAGGGTGAACGATTGAGAGGGTTCAGGTTGTGGGCTGGGCTCTTTGCGAGGCCGCTTACATGAGTGGGGACCGTCGTCTTGCTGGGAAGAACTGATGTCAGCAGGTACGTCGAGGAGGGGTTGTTGAGGATGCGAGATGGCGGAGAAGACTTCGGAATCTGATCTAGCTCTCTTGAGGGATTGTTGCGTCGGAGGCGGTGTGGAGGAAGGCGCGCCGGGAGAGTTGGCGGATTGATATGCGGACGATGGGAAGATGGCTGATCTGGAAGGTGCGAGAGCAGAAGTGGAGGGGGTGAAAAGGCCTTGGGCGCGACCCTGATTGAGGAGACGGAGAGCGGAACCAGGCATCATGGATGCAGGGGGGAGGACGGACTGGGGGTATGCTGGTGCGGAGAAGGAAGACGCGGCCGAGATTGGGCGTGAGGACGGCGCGGTATTCGCGGTAGGGAGGGAAGTAAGGGAGGTGGAGGAGGGGGTGAAATCAAAGAGGGGAGCGAGGAGAGGCGCAACGCCATACTGAGCGGCAATATCGCGACCGCGATCGAGTGGAATCCTGTGTAACAATATAATGAGAAGACGTACAAAGGAAGTCGTGTGGGGTCGTACCAGGTCCCTTGGTATTTACCGTATCCACCTTGCACGATTTCGTGTTTCCCAGGGAGAATCTCCTTCTCCAAGATTTTTGTACGTCTGCCCTTTTCTATGCCCGCGACTTTGAGAATTTGGGTTGCATTGACAAACGAGTCACCGCGTCTGCGCATGACGGCGATGCCGCGGACCATGCACTCGTAGACCTGCTCGTAGGCGTGAATGGACTGCAGGGAAGAGAGAGACCAACACGTACCTGTACTGACGAGTAGACGGCATTGTATATTTTGACGGGGGGCTGCTGAACGGGGTGCATGAAGGGCGAGCTCGCGAGTCGCACTGACGCGACTCGGGCGGACGCGTGCAGTCGGAGCTACAACGGCCGTGGGACCGACAAAAGGTCTTCTTCAATTGGAGACATCTCTAACATTGATTGATTTCTGCTAGATGACCCTGCTAATCTACGAATATTGATCTCTCAGAGTTCACTCCTTCTCATTCCACCAGAAACCACCCTTGCACTCAAGTATGCGTGTCCTCTGGGCGGAGCGCAAACGAGTCTGCACCCTTCTAGTATCTCCGAGGTGAACGCGCGGAGGACACCTAGTTCACACCTACCTATAGAGGTCGGCGAGATGCAGTGCACGACTGGGAATATGAGTGGATGGGATGAGAGAGAGGATGTCGACATCCTTGGTGGGAACGCCACCAGCGAGGTCACACATGACACTGCTTCGTTCGAGTTGGCTCCACAAGGGTGCCTTCCCTCGATGCTCGTTTCAACCGTGGTCAATCTCCCCTTTCAACCTCCCTTGCTTGAGCATTCAAGTTGAAGCTATTTTGCAGCACACTTCTGCCTAGAGGTATGAAGATATCTTTCCACAAGTATCACGATGGCATATGATCTGGACCAAGTGTATTCTTCTGTAAAAATAGGCATGGTTAACCGAGAATGTTTACTAACATGCTCTGGCTGTGACCTGCGCATCTCTATGGTACAGTCATTCAGATAAATATCACGCATTGGTTGTCAAACTTTTCATTTTTCCCTTCATCCTCATGTCCTCTGATGACCTACAGTCTGTCTTTGAACTTGTTTTGAACAACTATGTATCCCGTGCGATCGCCCTCCCAACCACTTCATTGATGATTTGTCTAATCCACTAATACAGTTATTACGGTCACCGCCATCGTATACGACTATAGTGAGTTATGTTCCCGTGCACCTCCTGTTCATCACTACAATGTCAAAACCACAGTTCTCACTTTCTCGAAAGAGGTGACCTGTTTCCTTATCACATGTACTTTCATTGCTGACGATCTACAAAGGTAGAGTATATTTGGGTAAGGGTTTCTGTCATCACCCAGATATAATGTTGCCAATATAATGTCACAGTGCAGACCCTGGACCCGCGTCTCCACGATCTTTGTTATTGTGTGTACAATCGTTTCGGGCTAGATGTTCAGAACTAACCTTTTCGATAGGTTCGTTACATTGGTATTTGTTCAGTTATGTAAGTCGATTGGTCGATTTTGTTGCCGCCGTCTGTTAGCATGGTTATGACTCAAAATCCATCCTAAGAACAACTGCACTCGGTACTTGCTATGTTCCACGCCAAGCTTCATCACTTCAACCATTAATTCACAGATGGTAGCACCTTCTTTCCTGGCCCTCTAGAAGTCAGTGTCTTCTCGTGTTACACCTTACTAGTCACTAACGATGTTATTCCAATAGGCGTACGTATTTTGATCTTGAGATAAACTATTGCTTCTTAATGGTTCAATAGTTGTAAGCCTGTCAACCTACTGACATACATTCTCATAATAATACGATATTCAAAAGGTACGGTAGTATATTTGGTTGGCGCATGGACATTCTTAGTTTTTCTCTTTGCCACCGATCGTGAGTTTTCTCTCCCAACACGTCTTCTGCTTTGTTGACTTTGGTCAAAGTGGTTATGATTCTACGTGTATATGCAATGTGGAATCGATCCAAGACGATTCTTTGGTTCCTTTTGTCCATCTATGTGGCGCAAATAATCATCCATGTCGTGTACAGTGGAATCTACTACAATCCCAACACCCACCTCTCACGTATGTACTAAACAACACGCATCTCATACAATAGTCGACTCGGAGCTCAACAACTTCCCGCTTTCTTTTCGCAGTGACAGTCACCCAACTTGCCAAATTCTCATATTGCAATGTCTCGCTCATGAATACTCCACAGAGCTTGGATAACAGGCCTGTCATAATCCCGCGATTGGCTGTCGCTGCGGTACTTGTGATTCTCGCTGTCATCCAAACCCTGAAACATTCAGTTGACATGTACAAATTGACGAGGAGATGGCAACTCAACCGCTACCTACAGCTACTGGCGAGAGATGGTATTCTTTATTTCTTCGTGTACGTGTATGTCTTCATCGCTCCTCTTGCGCACAATCCTCTGCTCATGTTGCTGACAGTATTTGACGATCCTTTCCCTCCACTTTTAGGAATGTCACTCTCCAAATCACGTCTCTGTTCACGCAAGACACCTCAAGTACTACTGCAACACTCTTCCTGAATGTGTTTGCTTATCTAGCTCTTTTCCTTCTCACCCCCCGGTTCGTCACCAGCGTACGAGAGCAGTTTGATCGTGATAGCAATGGTTGTTCTTACATCGATACTGGATTTGGCATGCGTTCGTTCTCGAATGTCGGGGTGGATACAGCTGTGTCTGCGATGGTATTCGTGGGTGGCGACCAAGAGCAGCATGATCTCGAGGTGGAGGCGGTGGAGGCTGACAACTCGAGCGATACTGAAATTGCTCGTAGGCGACAAGGTTCCGGTCTGAACGATCGAGGACTCGTCCTTTGAAGTATGACAGACAGGTGATTGAGTAGCCTATACTTCATGTTTGCATCATGACGACAAGTACAACTGTACTCCTCTGAATAGAAGTGCAAAAAGGAACTCATCTTCTCGTTCATGTTTGGATTTGCATGCAGACGGACGGTAGGTGTCACTTGTTTTGATGGATGGAAAATGTGGGTGTGCAAGAATGAGTATTAAAGTTTTGAGCATACCATTTCACTTCGGAGGTTCGAGACTGTGAGATCTATGCGCTCCGACACAACACGCAAGGCACAACAGCGAGCCTGAGGCCTCGCCGACGCATGATAATCCAGAGGAAGTGTGGTACCGTGCTGATGGAGTCAGAACTGCGTGCAGTCGTCTGTAAAGTATTAGGTATTGCCTACATCCCCCTCGATTTCTTTGCCACTCAGACTTGTCCGCCGGGTCGTTCGCCGCACACAACCAAGAAACCCAAAAAGACGTGTTTCAAACACGTCTGGATGCATATTGGTTTGGCACATGGAGAGGGGTATTAGCACCGGCTAGGTCGACCAGGTGAGTGGGATAGGTTGATGGATGTAGATCTGACAGACCGCTGAAATTATTTGATAGACTCGTCGTTTGGAGTTCCTGAGGCTCGCAGGAGGTGGGTACAACCTCCTTCATCACCGTCGAGTCAGCACAGTAGGCTGATGGCTATTTTCATGTCTCGTCACGAGCTCGCTGTTCGATCCCGAGTTCAAAAGAACATGAAGATTAACTTCCTCATCACCCTTTTCCTTCTTTCCACCGGGAGGAAAGGGAAATAGAGGTATTGTTTTATTATGCGGACCAGGCAATTGGCCAGTTCCGACCTACGGACAACCCACTATTTGGCAAGCTGCGCCGTTGTTTCCTAAATTAGGCTTGCTAAATTTTGAACATACTCGAGTGTGACTGGAAGATCTGTTGCACGAATGTCTGTCTCACATATCAGTACTCTTCCTAGAATCCTAATCCAGCCTACCAAGTTTGTTCGGCTGGATATGCAGGGCTAACCATCGTATGAACCCAAGTTAGAACGACACAAGAAGTTTGACTCCAAGTGTAAATCAGACTCGGACTGTCCGTTTCGAGAAAGAGTGCTGGGGACTTGTATTCCCCCCTGCCAACGCTGATAAGGGGTTGGGTTTTTTCTTTTCACAGCGCCTTGAGGTTGATCTGCATCCCTTAAAGATTTTACTAGTAAAAATAGAGTCGCGTGGGAACAACGGTTTTGTGGAATAGCGGATACTTAGGGTAAGAGACGGTCGGCATCAGCACCGTTTATGGATTTTCCATTTGCGTTGGGAGGAAAGGGTGAAATGATTGAGAGGGTTCAGGTTGTAGGCTGGGCTCTTTGCGAGACCATTTGCATGAGTGGGGACGTCTTGCTGGGAAGAACTGATGTCAGCAGGTACGTTGAGGAGGGATGTTGAGGATGCGAAATGGCGGAGACGACTTCAGAATCTAATCAAGCTCTCTTGAGAGATTGTTGCGTCGGAGGCAATGTGGAGGAAGGCGTGCCGGGAGAGTTGGGAGATTGATATGCGGACGATGGGAAAATGGCTGATCTGGAAAGTGCGAGAGCAGAAGTGGAGGTGGCGAAAAGACCCTGATTGAGGAGACGGAGAGCGGAACCAGGCATCATGGGAGAAGGAAGACGCGGTCGCTCGGCTACCTCCTGGTCACCAGACTACGTGAAGATGACGCGCAGACCTGCTCGTGGGCGTGAATGGACTCCAGGGACTCCAGAGGGGGCTGCTGAACGGGGTGCATGAAATGAAGGCGAGCTCGCGAGTCGCACTGACTCTCTGACTCGGGCGGACGCGTGCAGTCGGTGGGTCTTGTTCAATAGCAAATACGTTACTGGCTGCTGAGCGCTGATCGATCCAGATCTCAGAGTTCACTGCTATTCATTCCTCCCCACACCACCCCCGCAGCTCCTTTTGTTCCTCTCGGAGCATAAACGAGTCTGCACCCCCTATCTCCGAGGTGAATGTGCAGAGGACACTTCACGGAGGTCGGCAAGATGCAGTGCACGACTGAGAATACAAGTGGATGGATGAGAGAGAGGATGTCGACATCCTTGGTGGGAACGCCACCAGCGGGGTCACACATGACATTGTTTCGTTCAAGTTGGCTCCACACTGGCAAGCCCTCCCTCGATGCTCGTTTCAGCCGTGGTCCACCCCCCCTTTCAACTTCTTTTGCTTGAGCATTCAAGTTGAAGCTATTTTTCAGCAGACTTCTGCCCAGAGATATCATATCTCTTCATAGGCATCACAATGGCACACCATCAGGACTAAGCGTGTTCTTTTGCTATAAAAATAATTAGCTTATGGTTGACCAGGAATACTTACATGCTGTGTCTCGCGCATCTTTATGGTACAGTATTCAGATAAATATCAAGCATCGGTTGTCATTTCCCCCTCCATTCTCATGTCCTCTAACCTACAGTCTGTCTTGGAACTTGTCGTTCTGAACAACTATGTATCCCGTGCGGTTACCCTCCCAACCATTTTATTAGTGATTTATCTAACGCACTGTTACAGTCGTTACGGTCACTGCTATTGTATATGATTACAGTGAGTTATGTTCCCGTGCACCTCCTGCTCATCACTGCAACGTCAAAACCACAGTTCTCACTTTCTCGAAAGAGGTGACCGGTTTCCTTATCACATGTGCTTCCATTGCTGACGATCTACAAAGGTAGAGTATATTTGGGTAAGGGTTTCTGTCATCACCCAGATATAATGTTGCCAATACAATGTCACAGTGCAGACCCTGGACCCTCGTCTCCACGATCTTTGTTATTGTGTGTACAATCGTTCTAGGCTATATGTTCAGGACTAACCTTTTCACTAGGTCCGTTACATCGGTATTTGTTCGGTTATGTAGGTCGATTGGTCGATTTTGTTGCGTTTGTTAACATGGTTATAACTCAAAACCCATCCTAAGAGCCACTACACTTGGTACTTGCTATGTTCCATCCCAAGCCTCATCACTTCAACCATTAATTCACAGTCGGTAGCACCTTCTTTCCTGGCCCCCTAGAAGTCAGTGTCTTCTCGTGTTACGCCTTACTAGTCACTAACGATGTTATTACAATAGGCGTATGTATTCTGATCTTGAGATAAACTATTGCTTCCTAATGGTTCAATAGTTGTAAGCCTGTCGATCTGCTGACACAAATTCTCATAATAACACAATATTCAAAAGGTACGGTAGTATATTTAGTAGGCGGATGGACATTCTTAGTTTTTCTCTTCGCCACCGATCGTGAGTTTTCTCTCCGAACACGTCTTCCGCTTTGTTGATTTTGGTTAAAGTGGTTATGATTCTACGTGTATATGCAATGTGGAATCGATCCAGGACGATTCTTTGGTTCCTTTTGTTCATTTATGTGGCGCAAATAATCGTCAATGTCGTGTACAGTGGAATCTACTACAATCCCAACACCCACCTCTCAAGTATGTACTAAATAACATGCGTCTCATGCAATGGTCGACTAGAAACTTACCAAATTCCCCCCTTTTTTTCGCAGTGACAATCGCCCAAATTGCTGGATTCTCATTTTGCAATGTCTCGCTCGTGAATACTCCACAGGGTTTGAATAACACACTTCTCATAATCCCGCGATTGGCCGTCGCTGCAGCACTTGTGATTCTCGCTATCGTCCAAACCCTGAAACACTCAGTTGGGATGTACAAATCGACGAGGAGATGGCAACTCAACCGTTACATACAGCTACTGGCGAGAGATGGTATTCTTTATTTCTTGGTGTACGTCCTCATCACTTCTCTTGCGTCACAATCCTCTGCTCGTGCCGTTGACAATATCTGACCATCTTTCCCCATCACTTTTAGGAATGTTATTTTCCAAATCACGTCTTTGTTCATCCAAGGCGCCTCAAGTACTATTGCAACACTCTTCCTGAATGTGTTTGCTTATCTAGCTCTGTTCCTTCTCACCCCCCGGTTCGTCACCAGCGTGCGAGAGCTGTTTGATCGTAATAGCAATGGTCGCTCTCACATCGATACTGGGTTTGGCATGCGTTCACGGTCGACTGTCGGGATGGATACAGCCGTGTCTGCGATGGTATTCGTGGGTGGCGACCAAGAGCAACGTGATCTTGAGGTGGAGGTGGCGGAGGCTAACAACTCGGATGATATTGAAATGGCTCGTAGGCGACAAGGTTCCAGTCTGAACAATCGAAGACTCGTCCCTTGAAATAAGACAGGCGGGTGATTGAGTGGCCTAAGGTTATTTCGGCGGGGGGTTGAGTAACACACATATACTTCGTGTTTGTATCATGACTACAGGTACAACTGTACTCCTCTGAATGGAAGTGCAAAAAAGAACTCATCTTCTCGTTCATATGTTTGGGAGTACTATTCACTTCGGACGAGCAGGGTCGAAACCATAAGGTCGATGCGCTCCGACACAGCACGCACGGCCCAACAACAAGCTTGAGGCCTCGCCGACGCATGGTCGTGCAAAGGAAGTGCGGTGCCGTGTCAGAGCCGCCAGCGCCTGTATCGAAAGGTATTAGGTGTTACTAGGCTACATCCCCCTCGATTTCTTTGCCACTCAAGGTTGTCCCCCGGGTCGTTCGCCACGCACAAAGTCAAGAGACCCCAAAAAGCCTCAGAAGGGAGGTCAAGAACTATGTCAAGACTAAGTAACGAAAGTGGATGGTACTACCTTCAGAGGGAAGATGTGTTTGAAACGTGTCTCGATACATATTGATTTTGCACATGGTGTACTGGCACCGGCTAGTAGTAGGTGACTCTGACCAGGTGAGTGGGTTAAGTTGATGGATGTAGATCTGACAGACCGTTGAAACTATTTGACAGACTCGTCGCTCCTGAAGTTCGCAGGAGCCTGTAGGTTTGATCTCGCATACCCCCTGTAGGTACCGCGGTACGTTCATCATCCAATTACAAGGAGGTGTGGGATAGTTAAGAAGCGGGGACGTCCAATGGCCAACAGTTTATGCTTTGTTCCCGACGCAGAAGCCGGTAATGACTGCGGAGGAGAGCAGATGGTACATACTG
>JBBPRC010000106.1:0-11233 GCA_038092835.1 Boletus pseudoseparans
CTGGCGTCCTCACTTCCGAATCAGCGGCGGAATCATTGTCGTCCACCTCCTTAGGGTCATGAGGTTCCAATGGAACGGAGAGTTTTCTAGTTTCCAGCTCCTTGGCTGAAGGGGGCTCGACCAAGAAGAAGGATGCAACAAATGAATATTCTGCTGTCGCATTGTCCATCAGGACCAAGAAGAGGGACCTTAGGATGGCTTCTAGCGACTCTTTCTTATGGTGAAATTAGTTCGTACACAAACGGATGAGTCGACGAGCTCACATGAGCTTTGTCATCAGCCTGGTACGCGAGTATGACAGCCGGACCTTCCAGCTTTGCGTAGGTCAAGCGTTCAAAGTCCAGGCGAATCCCGACATCGTCTGCTGACACTGTTGCGATACTTTCAAACTTTTCGTTAACCCGAGCCTGGGAACCGTCAGTCATGATGAGGGAAGAATGACAACGATTTACCTTCAGCGAACCAAGACTACGGATATATCGTCGAAACGCAGTCTCGTAGTATGTCCGAGCAGCAGCGATGTACGAGTCTTGT
This sequence comes from Boletus pseudoseparans, assembly GCA_038092835.1. Lineage (NCBI taxonomy): Eukaryota > Fungi > Basidiomycota > Agaricomycetes > Boletales > Boletaceae > Boletus > Boletus pseudoseparans. Next base: position 535 of record JBBPRC010000106.1, read on the forward strand.
ATCTCCTTCGCCACAGGCTCAGCTTGACGTCGCAAAAAACCGAACAAGGAACGATACTTGAGGAACCCAGAAGACTGTAGTACTTGCATGTTGGTCGTCACGCTATTCCTGATCGTATTCAACAGCGCGAGGAAGAAGGCGCGAAGTTTCGTTGCTGTCTTGTAAGTTTTCGTGGGCACCACTTTGGAGGAGCGGATGGGAAAGAACATACGACTATCCGGAGGGCCTCTACAATATCCATCAGTTCTCTAGCAGCCTTAACGCGCGACCGTGCGCGTAGGGCATCGAGCCGTTTCTCAAAGTCAGCAACCAGCGGTATCCATGCTTCGCCCACTTCGGTGTCGAGTAATGTCGTAGCGAGTATGGGCGGGATGGTCAAGTCAGATATTAGACTTGACAATGGTTTCTCGATTCTCTATACGAGGATTAATAACCGAATAGAGAAAGTTTGGAAAACGCCGAACCCGACGACTCTTGAGTCTGTTGTCGATGTTGGTACTACGCTCTTGAAGGTCAGATATCTGGCCGGACACGGCAGACAGATCCCTCTGAAAAGTTGATAGGAATGATTCTAAAGAGTCCAGAAGGCGGACACTGGTCTACTATACACGTAAAGTACACGATAGCATTCATGGAAGTTGACCCACCTCGACTTGCTCGTGAAACTCGATAAATTCCTTGGCGCGAGATCGAACTGCAAGCAAACCATCACTAGCTGTAGAGTGTATTTTATAAGGTTCCTCACGAGTGGGTTTCGAGTCCTCCGTGCGGTTGAGCGCTTTGGTATCGCACCCTGGCTCTGGTGTGTCGATATCTCTACGTAGAGGCTCGGAAAACTCACCGTTGGGAGATGCCATCTAGTACTAGTCGTGTCAAACGTCCAAGTTAGTGCTATCAGGACATGTGGCAGTGTAGCTGTTGTTTCCACCACAGCGGCTGGCATGGATGTCAGCCGCAACCATGTCACAGCCCAAGTTGAAGGCGAGTCATGTCAGTAAGCACAAGAAATTACAAACAGGTTCTTTCACAACTCGAGTATGGCTCTTAGTTTCAGGACCGCTCGTAGGTTGTGGATGGGTAAGTCAGTCTCTGTTCGACGACCCTCTCTGACACGATAATTCCAACAGGTCTGATTGCATTGATATCCCTTACGTGCATCTTCCTTGCCGTCGTTCTCTGGCTTCACGGCTACAGCAAGTCCAAGAACTTCGGTGCCTTGGTCATCATCCCTTGTTTCGCATTCACTGGCGCCGTCTGGACGTGAGTAACGCGCAACACCTGTCGTCTCCAGGTCTACATATGTAATCCTAAAAAGGATTATCAAGAAGATATTCTTTTCCCCGCAAACCGTCTGTGTTGAGATAACGTGGGTTTTCGCCCTGCTTCCCTTTCAAATACGCAAGTGTGCCTCATCCTGGTATGTTGTGTTGCTGATCGCTCAACTTACAGTGCTCGGACTCTTCGCGTTTGAATCTGATGGTGTCCTTCACTCCCGTTTCTCTGTCATTTACCAGGCTCTAGTGGCGTTGGTCTGGTCTAATTCTGCACTAGGTATCTTCCTCGTGTCCAGTCGGTTTCGACGCCAAGTAAAGCCCTCAAGTTTTCTTATACACAACAGGGATCATTTCACTAGCTCTCCTCACCCATTTCTCGTGCGACCAAGAGATATGGGCACGCGACATCGATTCCAGCCCATGTCCATTCCCCTTTCCGGTGTTGCTCGTCTATGCTTTCCCACTTGCCAACTATTTTCGCAGCATCCCGGTCGAATCTCGAGAGGATGAACCCGTCGCTGACTACTGCCTCCCTGGTTGTTCTTGTAAACCAACCGAGGGAGCCGAGAGCACGAATTACATACAAGGCACACAACCATCAATTCCGATACTTATCCCAACCGCGATGGAGAGGCGGAATGCGATCTGTGTTACATTAGGCCATGTGACTGGATGATGCTGTGACTCAGTAATAATTTGTCCAACTGATATGCAGGACGAGAGAACACGACAACACGCGACCACCAGAATTAGATGCAGAGTGAGGTAAAATATAAGAAATGAAGTTCCCCAGAGATGCAACCTGATCCGCAATGCCATCAACGGGCAAGTTCTGTCTGAAGTTGCTTGAGTACTGTTGGGTCTGTTTTGTCCAGATAATTGAGTTTGAATATGTGTGCTCCTCCGCAAGCCCTCTCTGCTTCTTGTAATGCACTTGCAATAGATGTCGCGAGCTGAAAAGTCCGCGCCGGATCATGTTCGTACAGCTAGAAATCACTGAGCGATGCGAATATGTAGGACAGTAATTGGGTGTACCGATTTCCGACGGTCATACTCCAGAGTCCCTTGAGACTCGGCGTAATACGATGCTGGGACGCTGTCTACGTCCCAGAAGAGATGGAGGCCGCTAATATCCGTCAGATTAGGAGACAATAATGATTTTTCTTTGCTGAGGACTGACCCTTCTTCGCCATCTTCGGTGTGAGTGCGACTTTCCCTCACTTCGTAGAGGACATCTGTCCAGAGATTGAAAATTTCATTTGGTACACGCTCCAGCACCTCAGGTCGACCAGTTGAGACGAGAGACGCAATCCCGAGCGCAAGTAGTTTGCGGTGCCGTGGTTCCGACATATGATCAAACTGACAGGTAAAGAATTAAGATTTGAACGCTACAAGAGAAATGAACCCTACCTGTCTCCAAAATTGATCCAAGACAATTTCCCAGATCTTGGCTTCGTGGACATGTTCAACTTGGGCCGCGAGAGATACGAGACCAATGAACATCTCACGATCTGTTAACGCGATGCGAGCAAGGACAAAGACACACTCTGTCAGCATGGCGGAGGAACTCTGTCGCATTGCTAAATAGTACACGATCAGGCAAAGAAACAAATCCCTACCTCATCGTCGCCAAGAACCTTTACAATATGGTTGAAGAAGCTTGATCTGTGGACTGCCTCCCCCCATAGTGATGAGGGTGCGAGTTGCATCATAAAGTTCAAGCAGTTTAAAACGCCTCTCTGGTTTGTCTGGAGGGCTTGGCCGCGTAAGACATTCATGACTGCATTCATGACGTCCAACGAAAAGGTCTGAAGGAGTTATTGGTGAAGAGACAAGGGGATTGCACTGACATACCTGCAAAACAAGGAACGCATCCACAAAGAAATAGGATTCAATAACAAATGTGATCTTCCCTAACAGATCCAAATTACTGGAAAGTAATGCCATAGCAAGAGGAAACAGCTGAAGGAGACTTGAGCCAGATGCACTTTGAAGTGTCGTAGCATTCCGCAATGCAGCAAGCCAGAGGTTGACCCCATCATCGTCCAGGTTGATGGCCACCTTCAAATGGATTTAAAGTGGTTGACAGGGGTTAGCGTAAAAACTCACCCCAGGCGATAAGCTTTCCCGGACTAACGGGACTACTAGCGGTACAAGAGAAGCAGAGTATTCTTTGGATGACTACGGTACTTCAATGGAATACAAGGGATCTGCAACAGCGAACGTACCGTGATCAAGCTCTTCAGAACTTCGAGGAGCTGTGCCTTGAACAGCCACTCTTCCCCGGCGGCGGTCCCTGAAAACATGTCGTTTACTACGATTCATTAACCAACAGGGTTTACACACATAAAGTGGGGATCCGTTCTGCAATCATCCCTATATGTGGAACGATTTGTTGGTCGACGCATTCAATAACGACATTCAAGCTCCTTGCGAGGCGTTGCTTCATCTCTATCGTGTCCGCTTCGCTCATGAGCTTCAGCAGGTCAGTGACGGTAGCAGGTAAGAATGGGGCAAAGACCGCCGCATCAAAACCAATAGTCTGAGATCTCTCAGTTCTTTGGTCATGGAGCAACTATAAATTTACTTACATCCACACATTCGCGTATTGCGTTGGCAGCGGTGAGCCGAACTACGGCATCCGACCCGGAGCTCCTGTCCTGCAACAAATGGACAAGAATTTCCCAAACAACAGGATCTGACACAGGTGCACACATGTCGCTGATCCATTTGCCAATCAGCCATGCAATGCGACGCTTGATGATCGGAAAGCTGACAGGTTGTTAGATACCGTGAGGTGTAGTAATTAAATCTCACATTTGATCTGTCTCCCTTGCTTCGGCAATCAGTTTGTGACGCATCCATTCGTTAAACGGGATGACGTCACGAAGCTTAGTAGCGCATCTTCCTATCGCACAGTATAACGCTTCTTTTTGAACGACGCTTGCTAAATCTGTGGTCGGTCGATCTACACAGGAGGGTAAACGAACACGATGCAGGGACTAGTTGAGGCTACAAGACTCACCAATCATGTCCTTGAATGTGGATTCCATCAATGGGACAACGTAGTCCCGATATTGTGCCGCGAGCGTCATGAGGACGCGTTCCCCACAGGGCTACACCATTTGAAAATGCACGAAGATCACAGAACGCGAAAACGTACACGAAGTTCATATTCCCATTGTTCATTCTCTTTGTCTTCCTCGTTGACCCACTCTTCAGGATCAGCCATCCAACCCTCAAGGTCGGACGGATTAAGAGGAATGAAACGAATGACAAGCAACTGGACTGATTGCTCGACAAACTGTTGCGAGAGTGCTGGGCATGGAATATTAGTAAAGAATGGGACATCCCGGAATGTGCGCGTACTGGTCTCTGTCACCGGACCACCTTTTCGGAATGGTGTCCATCTAGCAAGATTTTCTTTGAAGAGGACCATTGCTTGGACAAGAAATCGGACTGGGTACACGGCAAGGGACGAATCTTGTGTCGAATAAACATGAATTGATAGTATTGAGTCTTCCCGATAGATTGTCCGTACCTTGAATCATGTTTCCCTCACGATGATCAGCAGCTTCTACAACCTTTGACCAATAGTACAGAACCATTTCGTTACACGTCGGGAGTTCAACAAACTTCGTAGGGTCAAGTTGTTGTAACCTTCTGAAGAACTTGCCGAAAACGCGAACGTGACGTGTAAACCGGTCGATGGAGAGAATTGTAATTGGATCGGGGGTTGGCATAGATCGCAGAGCAAGGACAAGCCTAATCCGCAACTCTGAAAGTGCCCTAAGCTGAACGGTGGAACTCTGAAATAATTGCAGGAACTATAACAGCCAATGTTGAATAAATTAGCTGACAGTGATATCACACCTACCCATTCTTTAAGGCTCGGAAGCTCCCTTTTCTCGTCCTTGATGATGCGGGGCCATGACCATAACGCCATGGTCACCAGACATTTGTAGATCAGATGAGCCACAGTGATAGTAGCGACGGTACGTTCTTGCCCCAGCAAGCCATCGATACTCAGTATTGTGGGAGAAAGCTGGGAATAGTAAGAAAAAATGGTATTTCGTAGCTGGTCTGTGACCTGGAGATGGTAATAAACAGGAACGGTGATAGAAAGGAGACGGTTATCATACTTGAAACATTGTCTTGACACCTGTGAGCATCTTCATGCTGGAAAATTCCTTGATAACAGAGTGGAGAACTTTCAAGCTGCGTCTCAGGCAAAGTGTAGACTGAATAGTTGCATCCGGGGATGCAGCAAAGCTGAGCAAGCCACCTTCGATGGCAGATGTTAGTTGTGTAAGGAAAGATGGCCTATTTTAGTCCTACCATGAGTAACAGATAGATGAACTGTATGTCAATACGCACCAGTTTTGAGGATAGTCCAAGCGGGCGATTTTGGCGACAATTAATTCATTACATTCGGCAATCTGTTAGGCAGGGATTAATACCACACAAGAGTGATTGAACGTAGACAGACGGTGTCATCTGCCTCGGTCAAGAACATGAATGAACGCTGGCGTATTTGTATACGGTCGTCTTCACTAAGAAGCCTGAAAGAGTGATCAAAGGGGAGTAAGTGGCGGTGATGAAAGGAAAGTGTCACTTTCTGGATCTCCAGTGAGACAAAGCTGCATTCTTGAACTGAATTATGCACTGTTGTCTGACGTGCAGAGGTTGGGATACATCCACGGCAATTCTGTGGAGGGCATTGTAGGTGCCGGCGTGAGTGTCAAGGAGGATCTTGAGACGGTCAGCGGAAGCCTTGAGTTGTTCTGGGATCTGGGATGCGGCAAGAGTAATGATGTGCAAAAGCTCGTCGTGGTTGACGGTGGGTGTCACGAAAGCTAGTGTCGGGGTCATGATCGATGTGGTAGCGACCATTCAAGTCGTGCGACGCGTCTAATAGGCTCATGAAGACAAATAAAAGCAAATAACGCGTCCCCTTCCATGCCATCACAGGTCGATGACGTCGTCCAAGATTCTGAGCCAGAACGAGAACAACGTCGCAGAAGACGCGACGATGTCGCTGACGACCACTCTGACAGTGAGTGAGAAAGAAAGAACCGCTCGACAGTGTCTAATCACGTGTACAAAGCCTTCTCTCGCTTTGCGTACAAGGCAATAACACGCCCGATGCCATGTACAGTAGACCCGGGGCAGTCTCGTTGTAATACTGCTAGCGTCGCGAGGAAAGACACCCCAGACAGCTTGCCCGACCATCAACTCAGACAATTATCCAAATGCATCAGCTGCGGACTAGAATGGACGAGCAGGAAGACAGCCGAGCAGAAACGCACGCATATCAATCAGTGCGCAAAGAAGCGTGCACTGTCCAAAGAAACAATCAAAACTCTCGTCCAAAAGGAAATCACCGTTCCCGTCCCAAGTGAGACCACCCTGATGGACTTAGTCGTCCCCGCTGGTCCAGTCAAAAAGTCCAAACGTCACCAAGTGCTGCCCACAGTCATGTCTCTTCCAAAGACACGCGATAACATCTTGACCAGAGCTCAGGACATCCTTGGGTCCACCAGCAGCCATGCAGACCCCCAGCCGCCCTTACAATTCGGTCACAGCGCATTAGCACATCGTAATTTAAAGGGGTCCATGGAAGAACCACCTTCGACCCAGGCCTTTGGAGCCAGCTCTTTACGCGGAAGAGGAACAATCGCAGAACAGTCGGTCGACGGACATCGTGCTTCACTGTTTGCTCAGGAGTCCGTTTTGTCAAGTGATCGTGTGAGCGTCTTTAAATGTGTCAGTTTTGTGTTGCGACTCATCTCTTGTCCCCATCACAAGCATAAACGGTCTCACTCCCCGCCACAGCTGGCGAACAGCAACTCTAGGGCCGTGAGGCGACGTCTCCTACAATAACGATGCTACACGTGCTTTTATCCTCCGACCTAGCAACGAGGTGTATTTTTATGCCGTTCTGACTGCCTGCCTCGCGTAACAGGCCTTGTGTTGTATATATTTGAATCAACCCTGGTGGAGCAAATAATGATCGTTCCCACTGCTTCTCTCCACCCATGACATCCAAGTCCACCGATAATTGCGATACTCGTCTTTCAAACTCAGAGTCGGGAGACAGTGGTGTAGATGGGACTGCAGGACAGAGCCAGGACGAAAAGAACACCAACTGCATCGTACATGTGCAACAAGTTGAATCAGATTCAGACTCGTCCACGAATACTTCTGACGAGTTCGACTGGGATGAAGAGTCCTCAGTTCCAGAAGAGCAGGCCCATCAAGGCAAGCACGCTCGCAGAGGCAGGGCCCTCTGGCTCGCGTTTATGAAGCTCACTCGCCCCGTCCGGACTCTCCTGGTCGGAGTTCTCGGCACCGCATTTTTCATTGCCCCGCTTTTGGTCGTCGAACTCAAGTACCAAAGTAACGATGGTGTACGCCTTCAAGTCCGTGCATGGTCCTTGTGGTTCTCTATTATATGGGCGACTTCTTGTGCGACCTATTTGGTCGTTGACCTGTTACCGGACACTATTGTTACTGTCATTCTACTTCTCGGTGGTCAAGTTGAGCGACTGAAGACACAAGTAGAGGTGTGTCGCAATGTCAATCGTTGATTCGACGCTGACTTCCTAAAAGCTCACGTTAGCAGTATCCGCTTGGCTAAAGTTACTGCTGGACGTGTCGTGGGCGTGGATAGCCTTGTCTGTGATTCGGACCTGCTACAAACCACCGGGTTCGTACTGGGTCATCATCAACCGTGTCATGCAGGTATTTCGTTTCTTTGTCGCACGACGGTCTGTTAGAAATCTACATGATCTCGAAACAGGCATTTTTCACCGCCGCCATGATCCTGTTCGTGGAAAAACTTTTTCTGAGATTTGTTGCCATCAACTTCCACCAGCGTGCACTCGCTGACCGCTTGGCCGAGAATCGCCTGGGGTTGAAAGCCCTTGACCTTCTTTCGAATGCACACCCTATCTCGACCAATCGAAAACCAGCTCACGGGAAGAAAGGTTCCAAGAACCCACTCAACTCAATAGGCGCGTCGTTTGATCTCGGGGGTTTGACAGGTGCTTGGACGCATCGGAAGGATTCTAACGGCGCGTCCACATCATTTTCGCAAGATAGTCCTGCCCAGGTCGAGTTACACCATCCACCGGAGAAACGCCGTGGACTGAGTCGAGCAGAAACTCGGCGCCGTCGACGCACATTCATGGCCTCTATCATTGTTGATCAAGTTGGTGGAGCTATCGGGCAAGTGGCGTTCAAAAAATCCAATGCTCACAAAGATGGAGAACTGGGATGCCTTCACTCAGCCAGGAAGTTGGCGAAGAAACTATTTGAAGGGTTGAAGGCTACGAGTCCCGGGAGGTCTCACCTTGTTGTAGACGGTGAGTAGTGAAAACTCGCGATGCCTCTGATTTGTGTAATATCTTATTTCCTTAGACTTTTATCCATACTTCCGGTCCACTTCAGAGGCTGTCTGTATCCTTCTCCCTCTCCAAGGACACCAAGCTGATGGTCTCGTTAGCATGCGGCATTTAGTCTCTTCGACAAGGATGGGAACGGTGATATTAGTAGACCTGAAATGAGAGAAGCAGTGCAAAGGATTTACCGAGAACGTAGAGCACTGACGGCAAGTCTCAAGGTGAGAGAGACTAAGGTTTCGTGGTCCCCCGTCACTGACAACATGAACAGGATGTTGACTCAGCAGTTTCCAAGCTTGATGCAGTTCTTGTTTGCGTCGCACTCCTGTTCATCATCTTTGCTTGTCTGCTCATCTTCGATCGGAATGACACGTTAGCCTCACTGGTACCCCTCGCAACCATCGTTCTTGGATTCTCGTTCATCTTTGGTCATTCTGCCCAGACTTTGTTTGAATCTGTAAGGTGTTTCGCGAGCGCTATATTCTATTGTTGATCTCGTCTCTAGCTCATCTTCATCTTCTCTACCCATGTGTTTGATGTAGGGGATCTGGTGATGATCGACGAGCAATACCTTGTTGTCAAGGAATTTGGTTTGTTCTCCACTATATTCCGACGTGTTGACGGCCAGGAGATCATTGTGCCAAACTCGCTACTATCCAGCACCAAACTGGTTCACAACATGCGCCGCAGTACTTCCATGTACGTTGTGGCCCACTTCTATCAAGGAGCACGACATTCATAGTCCAGCAGGTGTGAGAGCACAACTATCACGATATCTTATAACACGTCGTTGGAAATCGTTGAACAGCTCAAACAGCGCCTACAGTCGTATGTAGTCGCAAACAACCGCGAATGGTCAAGTTGTGGTGTCAATATCGACAAGATGGAGTACCAAAACGCCATTCATCTCACCATATCTATCGAACGCAAGTGTACCGTCGTGCGAGTGACTCGTGTAGTATTCTTATTCGTACTTTATAGATCGCTCGAATTGGCAGGACTGGGGTGGGCGCTGGGCGCGGAGGAATGCCTTCATGCGTTATCTCAAGATTGTTTTGGAGGAACTCGATCTGAAGTATACGCTGCCGATACAACCAGTCCTCCTTCCTTGTGGAACCGGGGTGCCAGCCTCTGGTCCTGCTCGAGACACAAATGCATGAGAGTCTTGTTATTCTGTACGCATGTATTAACGAGGGATGTACTCGTGTGATATTTGTAGGACCGTGTATCGCAGTGAACTCCATAACGGAACTTCATAAAACAGTGCGGTACAACCTAGGCAGCAATTATTGGTGAAGGTATTGTGAAACATGTGTTACAGATCTCCTAGTGCAGCGGAAGACAATCCCGCTACTTCTATGACGCCTCCGACGAGATGTAAGCTGCCTGTAACGAGGACATGCGTACGTCTTGTGGACGAATATTCTCGAACTTTCCGTACGGCATGTTCAATGGAGGGGAAAGAATGGACCGCGTCGCTGGGGAATCCATCCACTGTGCGTAACAAGCCTTCCTTGAGCTGGTCTTGGGTAGACAGTCCAATGTGCTCAGCAGTAGCAAATGCAATGGAGGTCAGGTCTATGTAAGATGATTAAGATCTACAGACGTACACCGTCTGAATCACTTACCACCTTTAAAGTGGCCATCAGTATAGGTAATGTTACTGCAAAATATGACTTGATCGAAGAAATGACCGAATTTTTCAGGGCTATCAAAAACAGAAAGTTGTGTTTTGATCTCATTGAACATAGTCCTCAGGAAAATTTCGCCTGAACGACCGTTAGTGCAATTGAAGATCAGAATACGTAGTGGATGATGCGCATCGACTGTAGGTTTACTAAATTCAAACCACGTTACTGCTGGCGACGGTGTATTGAATTGTGGGTACTTGCTCAAAAATGCTAACATTGGGACTAGCAAACCATTGAATGCAACACTTGAGGCTTTCTTCTGTGTGCGCGCCATCAAGATGCCAAGTTGTCAGCACATTGTTAGGATCCACGATTTGTTGACAGCGCCCAG
>JBBPRC010000107.1:0-11109 GCA_038092835.1 Boletus pseudoseparans
ATGGCAGTGTTACTGAAGTGCATTGGTAAGTGTTTTGCAACGAGTATCTCGTGGCAAAACACAAGGGAGAGTTGGAAGTCATCGTCACCTCTGCTACACCACTTCCAAAGGATGCCGCTGTCAAGCTCGAATCAATTCTCAGGCAATCGCAAGCCGCACAACACGCCAAGTCTTTGAAAGTGATTAACAAGGTTTGCGTCTTTTGCAATGTCGGTTCCATCTTTTCTCACCGTCATCCAGGTCAACCCTTCGCTCATGGGCGGCATCGTCGTAGACTTTGGGGACAAAAGCATCGACCTCAGCGTGTCTTCTCGCGTCAACAAACTTAACAACATCCTCCAAGGTAAATTTTGTCGCGCAGCAGGCTTCCAGTGTGCTCATATTCGTGATATGATAGAATCAATATAACCAGACGTTGGCTGGAACGCTTGGTCGTGACGTGTCAGAGGTCGCAGGTTGGATGTATATATCCCTCTGAACAGTCTTGTGTGACCTTGGACTTCACGATGTGCGCCAAATAGATAGACAAGCGATTACGCTGCTCTGGTCATTACATAAAGTTGTGTGTGTGCCGCTTGAACTTGACTCCACCCCTTGGAAGTTGTCCTTCTCTGCTCGCGACGTTCAAATTCGTTCGGATAGAAGATAATCAACCCTATGCCTTCCGGTACGTTGTAAGATTATATGTATCATGTAGTTGTCTAAATGACTCGCTGGCGTTCAGCTTCTGTAATTTGGTTGGTCAAAGCAGTTCTTGTCACCCATTGACGCAGTATTTAGTTTGGGCCTACAGCCCTGTTTGTTCCCGCCCCGTTCTCGAGCTGGATATCAACAACCATTTAGATAGCGGATGCTCAGAGCACAGATTGCGCACTGGGAACCAATTACCCCCCAGAGATGAATCGAAACGCAAATTAGCTCCCATATTTTCTCAGCGTCAGGGAAGTTCAAGACAACCCCACATATCGACTGGCATCTCCTCCGATCAGGGTCACGAAGAACCATCCCAGAAGAAAAGAAAAGTCGTCTCGACTTCGCAACCCGTGACCAGTAGGGAAAAACATACCAGCAAGCCGGCATTCGATGCGACTGCAAAAAGTAGCACACCTCTAGCAGAAAAGCTTCGTCCTCGGACCCTTGACGAGTTCGTCGGACAAAAGCATTTGGCTGGACCCGATTCACTGCTGAGGAGCCTCCTCGCATCTGGAAACCTAGGTGGCATCATATTTTGGGGCCCACCTGGGTGAGGCAAGCCTCATTCATCCGTCAAGGTGCAGACTGACACCAAAAGCACTACAGCTGTGGAAAGACAACACTCTCGAGACTCCTAGCTGGAGAAGCGAATTGCATTTTTAAAGAGATGAGCGCCACCTCGTCGGGAATCAATGACGTCCGAAAAGTGTTTGAAGAAGCGAAGGGGTCTTTGGCGTTGACAGGGAGGTACGGGAATGCTTCCGTATTATCTGTCCAACAACCACATCTCTAACAGGAAGACCCTCCTATTCCTGGATGAGATCCATCATTTCAGCAAATCTCAGCAGGTAGGCTGCTCTTTGTTCTCGAATTGATTGATCTCATCTTGTTCTAGGATATCTTTTTACCGTACATTGAGAAAGGTCAAATCCAGGTAATTTACCACTTTCTGTGCATCAATACTACATGTATCCACTGTACATATCCAGATCATAGGTGCCACAACGGAAAATCCATCATTCAAGTTGACAGGTGCTCTTATGAGTCGTTGTCGGTCCGTAAGATTAAATATCCATTTGTAAGACATGACGCATATTTTTTAGTGTGTTTACGCTAGAACGTCTCACCGATGAGGAGATGCGATGCATCATATCTCGTGCAGTGAAGCGTCTTGCCTACACGAATGATTCGGTTGCGTCGTCGCCTTTGCAAAAGCCCCCTACTTCACAAGGCCCCGAGCACCTCTCCATGATTCAAGATTCAACAGGATCCAGTAACGTTGAGGGACCATACCCTCGGTTGACATCTCGCATCATCGCGTCTCTGATCTCTCTGTCCGCCGGGGACGCGCGAACTGCGCTCTCTTTACTGGAGCTTGTATTTGCATCGAAGAACAGCATCGAAGAGGAGGAACTACTTGCTTCATTACGACAGTCGGTGTCCTGTTCATACGATCGAACAGGCGAAAGTCGTTATGACATGATCTCTGCTCTTCACAAGTCTGTACGCGGTAGCCAGGGCAATGCCGCGATGTATTGGCTGGCACGTATGCTGGTTGCTGGCGAGGACCCCTTGTATATCGCCCGAAGAATGATTGTCTGTGCGAGCGAGGATATCGGACTTGTAGATAATCATGCATTGCCATTGGTCAGTCGTTATACTGAATGCACTAATGTCATAAGCCCTCATGAGATCTATCCATCAGGCAGTTGCGACTTTGCATGCTTGTCAGCAAGTCGGAATGCCAGAATGTCGCATTAACCTGGCCCATCTTATTGCTTATCTCTCTGAAGTTCCGAAGAGCACGCGGGCATATGAGGCCTATAACACAGCTGAGATAGCTGCAAAATCGGATGTCACGGCACCAGTCCCGTTAACTATGCGAAACGCCCCTACACCGCTCATGAAAGAGCTTGGTTATTCTGAAGGGTACAAATACAACCCTCATTATGCGTGAGTTCTCTAAATTAAAGATCAATTTGAGCATTTCTGATTCTTTCAAGACATCCTGTACACAATGATTATTTACCTCCAGCATTCAGAGGGGAGACATTTCTGAAGGAATCCAGTGATATTTCCAATAGGGTCTGGGACGAGGCTGCCCTTGTAAAGTGGGAGAATGTATGCAATGGAGGACGCCCTTGGGATGGCCGCACAACATTCCACCGGCGGAGGTCTCAGTCAACCCCTTGATTTACGAACTTGGAATTTCTGTCTCTACTCTTGGGTATTGATGGCCGCCGTTTACCTATATCAGTTTTCACCACTGTTAACTCCACGTATGCGCCCATTCCGGATTTAAAACGATTCTCCCAGGTCGGCAGAAGTCCATGTGGGCCTCGGTGATGGTGGCTTCAAGGTGCTTATGAATAACTTCATATCTATTTATGCAGTTCACTTCCTATGTGGCGGCGAATGATTTCACTTCATCTTACCCAGGTGCGTAATGGTGCCACGTGTATTCTGCCAGAGTTTCGCCACAGTGGATTCAAGTTTGTTAACAACTACACGCGACCGTCACTTGGCAAATTATTTCAGCCAGCTGTGCCTCAATGGGTCAGGCGCGTGATTCTATGCTTACCCACAGTGTGATGGAGATGGAGATAAGCGGTTCCCTTCGACCATGATTTAAGTATACCGCAATGGCGTTCTTCCCCCCCACTGTGGTCCAACTTCAGTATGGCTCACCTAGTAGGTGATGTTTTCGAAACTGATCACAAGGCTCCGAGCGTCAGCGACGAGAAGTCCTACGAAAAGCACGATGTCGAGACTGCGACCACTGAAGCAGCGAGTATCGATGCCATCCTCCAAAACGAACGTGACATCGCGACCCATGTTATCTCCGTTTCGGACGACCCGAGTCTAAACCCTTGGACCTTCCGGGCTTTCTTCATCGGGATCGGTCTTTCTGCCTTCGGGGGAGTTCTTGGTGAGCAATACCATTTCTCTTTGCGGCGCTCACTCAATTCCTACAGCTGAAATATACTATTTCAAACCGGTGAGTCAAATCCACTGTTTTGACTGCGTTTTTTCATCATTATTCGCAGCAAACTGTGCTTGTTTCCTTGATGTTTCTTGCTGTTGTGTCGTATATATTGGGCATCTTCATGGAAACATTCATTCCTCGCTATGGCTACTTGAGGTGGTTGAATCCGGTAAATCATCCATGTTACCCGGGTATCTTGACTAATCCTGAATACGTGCTGATAGGGACCATTCAACAAGAAGGAGAATGCCTTCGTTATCATTATGGCCAGCGCTGCAGCGAACTCCGCGCTTGGTACCGAAGTCCTCGCGGTCCAGCGCTTGTATTACAACATCACTCCTAACGCCGCTTCTTCGATTTTCCTACTCTTCTCGAGTCAGTTGCTGGGCTATGGAATCGGCGGAATGATGCGTCGTACGTGGCTATCTAGACGACCTTGTTTTTTGAACTTACCTCTGCTTGTGAAGCCGTTCTGTTGTATCCCTCCAAGATGCTCTACCCCGTAGTGCTTCCTCTTATGTCGATGTTCGATGCTCTGTATGGAGGCGGAGAGGCAGCAAGAAGAAAACTCAAGATGTTTTATTGTGTGTTCTTCGCGTAAGTCTTTCGATGAATACTTGTGATATCTCTGACTCATTGACGGACAGGATATTCGTCTGGGAACTTTTCCCCGAGTGGATGTTCCCGCTGCTCACCGGATTCTCTATTTTCTGTTTGGCAAACCCGAATAGCCCTGCATTCTCTCGTATTTTTGGTGGTACCAACGGGAATGAGGGTCTTGGATTACTGTCCATTTGCTTTGACTGGCAGGCAAGCGTCCCGTGCACTTTCTGTGGGCCATGTGACTGACCGTCCCCGATAGTATATCTCCGGTGGTTTCAATCCGATGGCCATTCCTCTCAAAGCGCAAGTAAGTTTGCATTCATCAAACACTCCGAGTCACCCAGCGTTAAACTCTATGTAGGTTTCCAATTTCATTGGCTATATTCTGTGCATGTAAGTCAACATTCCGGGTTCCGCACAACATGATAACATGGCTCAAATAGGGTCGTCTTTGCTGCTGTATATTATAACAATATTTGGAAGGCGCAAAATTTCCCATTCGTAAGCCCAATCGAAATGAATAAATTGGCGTGCGTTGATCACCTTTTCTTTTGTAGCTCTCCCAACTGCTCTATTACGAGGATGGAACGCAGTACAATCAAACACTGATTCTTAACTCAAACTATGAAGTCGACCCAACTTTACTTGCGGAGCAAGGGCTACCCTGGTATTCCTCTACCTGGGTGGTCAACCTGCTAACCACGAATCTGGGCCTCGCTGCGACATTCACGCACCTCCTGCTATGGAACATGGATGACCTTCGTGCTGCGTGGAGCTGGGCAAGCCCTCGGGCCCTCAGGGAATCGTGGAAGACTTTCAGTTGGAAATTCTGGAAAAATGATGGGATGAGGAACGTGGATGAGAACGAGGAACTTGATCCTCATTATCTGGAAATGCTCAAAGTAAGTTATTTGCAGCCCATGTGTAAGCGTCTGACAAAAAAAAGTATCCGGATGCACCAAATAGCTGGTATTTTGTGACATTGGTGGTGTCCTTTGTCGTTGCCTTGATTGTTATCTACAAGACAGACTCTACATTACCCTGGTGAGTCATATTTCAGACGGCGCATTGCGAGGACATTAAATGCGAGAACCCTCATCATAGGTGGGGCTTTTTAATCGCGATACTACTGGCTACATTGTCTATTCTCTTCTTTGGAGCACTTTCTGCCATCACCGGTTTGGGATTCATCATACAACCGTAGGTAATCTCGTTCACGATATAAACATGAAACTGACCCGGGACGAAGGTTCGTGCAAATGATTGGCAGTTTTCTACATCCCGGAAAGCCAATGGCAAACATGTACTTCGTGTTATACAGCTACAGTAAGTTTTCATGTCCTCGTGAAACATGAAAGTTGAACGTTTCTTGCAGATACCGTGACACAGGCACAGTTGCTACTCCGGGACCTCAAGATTGCCCAATGTAGGTGCTCGCTCTACACTATTTTCTTTTCTGGACTTACTCCGCTGGGCAGACGCAAAACTTCCTCCCCGTGCTGCATTTACGGCTCAAATTATTGGTACCCTCTTTGGAGCGGTATTGAATTATAGTAAGGGAGCCGAAATGACGATTTAAGTCCAGTTAACTCTCGTACTCACAGTTCTGATGAACTCGATCATCGATAATCAACGCGAAATCCTCCTCTCAATCCAAGGAACGAATATTTGGTCTGGTCAACAACCGCAGCAATATAATTCTCAGGCTATCGCCTGGGGTGGCCTTGGTCATGAGCTATTTGCAGCCGGACAGAGGTATCAATGGGTGCCATGGGCATATGTAATCGGTTTATTTGTCCCCATTCCATTCTGGATTGCACACCGCTTCTGGCCAAAGCTGCGGTTTGATTATCTCTACACACCAGTGATCGCGTATGTTGACTTCATTCTAATCACTGTCTGGTACTGAAACGCCATTGACATAGGTACTACATCGGATGGCTCTGTGTAGGGATCAATTCATCGATCCTCTCCTATTTTGCGGTCGGCTTCTTTTCCCAATGGTGGTTGCGCACTCGCTATCCTCGTTGGTTCGCACAATATAACTATATCATTGGAGCTGGTGAGTTTCGCTAGCCTGCAGTGTTTTTTTGAAACTGAGAGTCGGCGCAGCACTCGATGGGGGTACTCAAGTTATGGTGTTCTTACTCTCATTTGCAGTCCAAGGCGCAGCAGGAACTTCTCATCTTTTCCCCAGCTGGTGGGGCGCGAATCAAGGTGGAAACTACGATCATTGTGCATACCTGACATAGTGGGCGCTCTTGTGGGTTGGCCATATGTGGTCTCCAATCTGTATGTTGGAGAGTCCACGAACATCGATTTTATTTTGGATAAGTAGTCCTGTAATGAATAAAGTTTGAAAGTATGAGTGTACAACACAGCCACTTCAGCCATCGCCACAACGGCATTCTCGGCAAACAGAGGAAATTGATTTGACCTGAAAGAGCAAGTCCATGTGGCACCAGCCGACTCCAATGCCCGTGTCACCCAAAGACGACGTTCCATGTCACCTCTGAATATTCTTAGCCCTGCAAATTGAGCAAGGTCCTAGACCTTCACAAGGAAATTGTTGTAAGTTCGACAACAAAAGTCCAGACTGCGTAACCACCGCCTCGACAACAATAAAGCTGTGAGTACAATGGAAACAAGCATGCTTCTGACACGCTGGCAGCTCAAAAATTGTTATATTATCTCAGCGAGGAATCCAAGCGTCTCCGTGATTGCTGACCCATTACCGGTTCGCCCCTTGCCTCCTCACTCCACCCACATGCTCGTCGCCTGGATGCGACGTCTTACTCCCCTATTATTTCTTGTCCCGGCTGTTCAAGTCTATGCCAGGGATAATTTGCTCTGTCAGTCACGAAAGCCCCCGAACATACGTAGACTGACATTTTTACTCCTCTGCCAGTCACGTCCTCTGTCACTTACTGTTCAGAACCCGATGCTCTCCTTATTCAACAATTCGATGTTGCCTACTTTCAGAAGAACTCGTCCATCTGGTTTAACATCTCTGCAGCAAGCGTCGTAAGTTTCGCAGAATTTTTCTTGGGTCGTAATCTATACCGTATTTCTCTGCAGGAACCCAACGTCAACGTGTCCGCCAACGTCTTCCTGAATGTCTATGGAATGCATCCCTTCAACTTCACGCTGGACCTTTGCTCGTTATTCCATGGTGCATTATGTCCATTACCGACCTACAATTTTACTGGGTCAGACTCTGTCCCTCTCCCATCTTCTCTCGGTGTAAATGACAAGATTCCGGGCATAGCTTTTCGGATACCAGACCTTGAAGCGTGAGTTCTAGTGACCTTACCCTTTGGCTTCCTCTCTCAGCAATCTTTGGTAGCTATGCACAGCTGACACTCACTGATGTCAATACCGGCCAGCAGAAAGCTTGACAATGTCTCCCTCGTCGCTGAACAAACTGCAGGCTCAAGTACTGCGCGCAAAACTCATGAACGCTCCGAATGCAGCACAGCTCGAGGAAGAATACGAGGAACAGATGCGCAAGGCACATGGAGAACCTGGCGAACCTATCGTCAGGACAAAGGTCGAAGTGTTGCCCACCTTGGATGCACACGGGCGCTTGTATGATGTAGGGCATGGCAAAGATGACGCTGCGCCACGCCCTGGAAACCGCAAGAAGAAAGAAAAGGTGGATTTTCCGTTTACTACCGTGCTCTCGATTGTCCTAACCTGTATCTAGTTTGAGACGCACGACCCAAAGACTGGTGACATTGTGCGCTACAATGCCGACGACGACGACATAACTCTGGGAGAAATGTTGCGTCAAGAACGCTTTGGTGCAGGCATTGCTGACCAGAAGAGTCTGGATGCTCAGTACGCCAAAGCCCTCATGGGCGACGGCAAATTCGAGGTTCGTCGAGCCCACTACTCAACTCTCCCATCTCATCACGCTCTCAGAACGATCTTGATTACATTGATGACAATGCAGAACGTCTTGCTAGGCAAAAGATGCGCACCGATGCCATGAAGCGGCAATTCGCCATCAACGGCAAGTGCCTCGACCGTTTGACCTTGTGATCTTATTGACGCCATGATCTCAGACTACAAACGCACCCAGAAGGCCTTGGCCAGCTGTCAGTTCTGCTACGGAGAAGACGACTCGCCTCCCAAAGCACCTGTTGTTGCGATGGGCACCCGAGCATATCTTTCATGCACTCTCACGGAGGAGCTGCTTGAAGGGCACTGTCTTATCGTTCCCATTCAGCATCATTTGACAATGCTGGAAGCGGATGATGATGTCTGGGATGAAGTTCGGGTAAGTGTTATCTCTGGTGATTTTGGCGAGGTTAATTACGGCACTGCAGAACTTTATGAAGAGCCTGATGAGGATGTTTGCCGAGGAAGACAAGGGTGTCGTGTTTTATGAGACGGTAATTAGCCTCAAATGGCAGAAGCATACATGCATTGAGTGCGTGCCACTTCCCTGGGCACAGTATGATGTCATCCCCCAGTTCTTCAAGGTATGGTGGTCGTGTCGTGTTCTGGTTCAGGGAACTGACATAGGGCATAGGAATCTATACTGGCATCTGAAGCCGAGTGGTCGCAGCACAAAAAAGTCATCGACTTCTCTGCACGCCCTGGAGGATTCCGTCGCGCGATGGTTCCTAATCTACCCTACTTTATGGTCCAGTTTGACTATAAAGGCGAACGTGGCTATGGGCATGTTATCGAGGGCACGGGGGAGTCTGCGGCTCAGGGCGAGGAAGACGGCGGTCTGGACGAAGGTGAAAAGGGTGGTGGTGAATTCCACAAGTAGGTTGACTTGTGCGATGGTTGCTTCTGTGCTGACCGGCTGGTTGCAGATACTTTGCGGGAGAGATCATCGGGAACGTGATGGAGGTCGAGCCCAGGCGGTGGAGACGACCGAGGAGAATGGAACGCCGACAATACAGGGATCGAATAGACGAGTTGAAGAGAAAGTACGACAAGTATGATTGGACTGGGTTGATCGGCAAGTAGCTTATAGTTGTGTTACTATAGTATCTATGTATGGAGCCAACATGTTGTGCGCAACTTTGAGAATAAAAGCCCTACCACGACATGTCAGGTTGCTGAGCACCTCCACGTCCAGCGAGCCCAGCTTGCGTCGCTCGTATCTCTATGGTTCGTTCCTCACCACCGCGCTCACTGCCTTGAGATTGATTCATTTTACTATGTAGTCCCGGCCTCGTCCGATCGCATGCTCGAGAAATCGCTCAACTTTGGTGCACCTCCAGACGTTATAATTTATGACCTCGAAGACAGCGTCTCTCCCACCCTGCACGACAAGAAAACGGCAAGACAGCGTCTCAGCCAATTTCTGCACGTCCGTGGGTCTACGGCTTGACGTGGCAACGTTGTACTGACCACGGTTGTCCAGCGAACACCCAAGGAGAACCTGCCCGCTTCCGAGCGCGTCGCCGTCCGACTCAATGATATCAGCACACCCTTTTTCGAGGACGATGTCACCGAAATTGTACGTCTTTGTATTTCATTTCTGGCGCGCGCACGCCAACGCAAGCGCCTCGGGCAAAGCTCAGAAACCCATCCGTGGGCACCCTCGTTCTCCCCAAGATTCACTCTGCTCGCGATTTGCACTATGTCTCTCGCACGATACGTAATCTAAATCGGTCGTCTGCCGCGCTGCGCATCGTCGCCAGCGTAGAGAGTGCACGTGCTGTGATAAACTTGGGAGAGATTGCGAGCTGGAAGTCCGAATTCGCACCGGACAAGGGTGGGGAACTGACGGCACTTTTGGCAAGTGTTTGCGTCGCTGTTCTGCCGGCACGGCATGCTGACGATGAACCTTTGCTAGTTTGCCGCAGAGGATTGTAAGCCCCTCTACCTTGGTCGTTCGAGATATCGCGTGTGACCTCCGTTTCAGATTGCGCAGATACGTCCGTGGTGCGGACGACATCCAAAGATGAATTGCTGTTCGTGCGTTCCCAGATCATGATCACGGCCAAGGCCTTCGGACTCGAAGCGATTGATATGGTACACCCACGCCTCGTTGTCCATCTCGGTCTCTGACCGGCTGTACACAGGTATGCGTGAATTACAAGGACCCAGAATACCTGCGGGAAGAATGCCAAGATGGCAGGCGATTGGGCTTTACAGGAAAGGTATGATTGCGTTTCCCTTTGACCTCACTTTCGAGCCGGCACGCTCATGTTGTTTGGGGGTTGCGCAGCAAGTCATACATCCAAACCAGGTAGTGACCGTAAACTCCTCCTTTGTACCGACTTTCCACGGTAGGGTTTCATACTTTGGTGCTGTATAGCTCTATCTCATTGCACGCGTGTCGATGGGGGTACAGAGATTCTCCGTGCGGTCAAGATTCTCCACCAGATGCAGATCGCCTACTCGAATCAAAGGGGTGCATTTGGACTTGAAATGGAAGGTGGGGGTAAGGAGATGATTGATGCACCAATGCTCAAGCAGGTGGGTGACTCTCCTTGTAAGAGAAGAACGAGGCTGAGGGTGAATGTGATACAGGCAGAGAATGTGATACGACTTGCAAGGGCTGCTGGATGTGATGTCCCACATGTGGAGTAGTAGCTTTATGATATGAGGGTGTTGGTTATTGTTCTGTTGTCATTGGCTGAGGCTCCGAAGTGACTCGGCGACCCTGCACAGGATGCACAGGATACGCGGTTTCAAGTTGGTCCGAGAGACTATAAGTAAGGGCCAGACGTGTCACAACAAATCGCACTTTCTTCATCTCAACTTTCGCCATGAGTAACAACAGAGATGCTCCCCGTGGTCGTGGTCGTGATGGTCCCCGCGGTGGCCCACCGAGAGGGAGAGGTGGTGGTCCAGGT
>JBBPRC010000108.1:0-11100 GCA_038092835.1 Boletus pseudoseparans
CGCGTTCTAACACCTTTTCCTTTTCCCACTATCATCCCAAACGTAGTAAACACTAGTCCCAATCCTAGTAGTACTGTACATTGTAGTCCTAGTAGCAAATGGCCTTTGAACGTAGTATGTTGAACCCTGCCTTTGAAAAGAACGAAAACAAAACTTAACCAGGAGTAGGAATTGTCGTTCATCGACCCGTCTGTTGAGAAATCAAGGTCGTTGCAAAGTCAATCTGTACGGTACGTCTGTCGCGTATCCTTTTCGTTCTTCTAATGACTTTGCAACAGATCTATCTATGCGCTGTCACCTTTTCCAGTGAGTCCCCACCACTTGTCAACCTCATTTTCACGCCCGTTCTCTAGACTTCCCTCCTTGTATTTCTGTCTCAATCTCGAGCACCAGGTATAACTCAATGGGATATGTAGGTATGTACCTGGTTGCACCGTTTTGTAAATACCCTAATTAGTTATCCAGCTCTACATTGTAACGCAGTCGAAACGAACAGCGGCGGGTTTCCATGCTTAGCTGTCTCGGTAAGCTAATTGTTCCTCCCTTTGTTGACTATCTTATGTGACGACCGCTGCAGACTGCACCCCTCGGCTAACTCTGTTCAAATAATCGATATAGGGTCGTCGTGGCGACGGAGACACGATGCAGCTCTACAAATTATCCTCAATTATCCTCTTGGTGAGGACGAACAACAACTCTCCATTCCATTGCCGTCACCACCTGTCTGTTTTTAACAGCCTTCGAAATCCCAGATGATTGTAAGCATGTCGATCTTCGCCTTCTGGAACACTATTTCTCCCAACGAGTATCTAGATGCAAACCACTGGGCTCAGCCTTCACTAGAGATGGAGGATATGAATACGGGTATATGTTGTGTCTGTTCGTTATGATTATTCGACTCATTTTCATGCACAGAAGCCCCTCTAGTGGAGGATATGAATGTGTCCAGTACCGGTAATTTTTGCGTCTCGTTCGTTATGATCATTCCGCTCATCTTCATGTATAGAAGGTCTTCCACACCATGGACGTCCACCGGTAGACACACCGCCAGAGGATACGCCAATCCCGGACGCCGCAGACGGTAAGCGATGTGTCTCACCTGCATGCACCCATGTTTACGCATTCGCAGATAATCGCGAGTCTCATCCTGAGGATGTATCAACTCCCGGTGTTCTCGCTAGTCTCTCAACTCCAGGTTGCTTCGTCGTACGAGGAATAGACGATGGCAATGTTTGGAAGCCCCTCGCCAGACCATCTGAGACCCCATGGGTGAGATTTCTTTCATATCTAGATTATTCTCGCTAACAACCGCACTCTAGCAAACCAATAAAGTTCACCTCAGAGAACTTGATTACTCGGAGACGATGCGTACTCAATACTACAATACGAAATCGCGACTGCATCGCTCCATGAACGAGCTCCTGGTAAATTCCGTTGCAATTTTCGCATAGTAAAACAAGATCCTGAAATATTTCAGGACGCTAGAGCAGAGAAACGATCCGCGCTCCAAATGGCTTCAAGACAACTTCGAGTTTCGCGAGAGGAGCATTCTGTCGCTCTACAACGTCTCCGCGACGACTTGGCGGCCAGGGACTCAAAGATGGCTGATCACTCTGCAAGGATGGAACATGAATTGGAAGAGAGAGATCGAACCATTGTGTTGCAGACCCAAAAGCTTCAGGACTTAGAAGCGAAATTAAGTGTTCTCATACGGCAGTCTACCAACCAGGCAGCGTCGCTGATCGCTGAGAGGGACGCTGTAATTACTGAGCAAACAGGCATGATGAAGAACTTACAGCGTGAACACGAGGAGTTGATGAATCGGATGGAAAGACTAACAGTGAGTATTATGTTTGCATTCACTAAGTTATCATTAAGACGTCATCAGGCAGAAAAAGAGGCGGAGTTGTCAACTTTAATGCGCCGGCAGCAGATAATGATGGACAAGTTCCAGGTCAGTCGTTTGTTCCATGTAAATCCACTTTCTTAATACAATCACACTCACTACAGTCGCCGTCGCGACCTCACACAACAACTGCATCACCCATTCGTGAGACCTCCGGACCAAGAATTCGTTTGTCCGGTCAATACACTTCAGTGAGCTGGTCAGGTCCTTCGCGTGCCTTCTTTCACTGATATTTTTGTATAGGACAATAGCCCCTCAGATCCTTCAGCTATTCCCCGTGCTCCTTTCAACGGTACACATCCCCACGTTCCTAGGGATACTGAGCCCAAAGCTACTGAGCCCACCGAAGCAAATCTGCCGGCTATTACTCAGAAAGTCTACGAAATGCTTGCAAAGGATTTCCCAGCACTCCAGACAGGCGCCATGTCTGCCCCTCATCCCCATCCCAAGCGAGTGTCGAGGAAAGTACAACAATTAAAGCATGAATTGGCCGTTTCGCGAAATGAGAGAAATGCCAACTTGGCAAGTCCTATGTGTTCCTTTCCCTCCCTGACTTAATCCCCTGTGGCAGGATCATGTTCGTGAACTGTTTAACGTGGCCTTCAGCGTCTCCCAGGACGAGGATTTTCTACTCGTCAAAGGGGCTTCCAAGGAAGAAGTGAGCAAGTTCACTGAGTCCTCTCAAGGAGGGCCAGACACCTATGACCTTCGCTGGGATTTCAATCATCCCCCCTCATCACTTTGGAATCAAGCTGTGATTCATCACCTCATGTGCAAATTGGCCGAGATGCGCATTGAAAAGGAATGGGAAACGCAGCCAAGATCGAACGCGTACTGGGAGGATGCCATCTCTGAGAAGTTCAAGCGGATTCGGTCCCAAGTTATGAAAGCTCAGCCTTGTATTCAGCCAGACCTGACTGTTGAAAATGAGGTAGAAACAGCTGAGAGGTTGTCAAAGACCAAGGAGCAGTTGCTGAAGAAATCCCGAAGGGACAGTCGCAGGCTGAATGTAAGTGCTGCTTGCAGATCACGACAATATTTCTTTTCTTTTCTTTTCTCTACAGAAGTACAAACGTCGTCTGCAGGTGACTCAAACTGCCCTCGCATTGGCAAAAGAAGGGGGGTTATTCGACGAGGTGGAAGTATGGGAATTTTTGAACACAATGGTCACAAGACTGGGTAGTGATGGGACTAGTTCAGACGAAAGCGATCTGGAAGACACGCAACCAGTTTTCAGAACGAAGCTTATGCCTTGGAGGAGGGATATCAGCGACGAACTAGCCATCATTCACAGTGTCCGTTCCAGAAACTCAGACATAGTCTCACCCAGGGGTGCGAAGGCAACAAAACGTGTTCAGGGGTGCAGTAATTCATCTCGGAAGGAAATGAAGGACCTGCCTCGTGAGTTTTACGATGTTTCCTGGCTCATGGGGAGGGATGCAGTAGCCTCTGGGGAGGTTTTCCCTTGGATGACAATAGTGCAGAATATGTAATGCTACGATTGTACTCTTTATTGTATGCTTACCTTCTGCTTGTAAATACCCGACTCTGCTGGTCACAACAGTGGGCATTAGGGGCCCATGCTATGCCTACACCGTGCCCACGCCGTGCCCATGCCGTGCCCATGCCGTGCCCTATAAATTATATATGCGATAAAATATTTACTTTTTGTATTCTCTTTTGTGTCCGCCATTGTATTTAATTGTGGATAACTAAAAAGTATTACATTATAGTAAATACAAAAAGTGTCCGTAAATATTATATTAGTTAAGTCTAATTAGCTTATCATAAGAGATAATATTATTTCATATCTTATCTGTACCATGAAATTATTTATGTTGCCGAAGTCGTATGAAGTTATACAAGATTATCTTGTACTAATGGATTATAATGGCATTATTGTAAAATATTTTAAACCTTACTATAGACATACTCAAAATATTTTATTTTTAAATTCTATTTTCAGTTATATTCTGCGGCCTCCAAAACTTAGGAATTCCCCGTGTGTGAGTGGCACATATGAATCATTCCAGCACTGTTACGGTGCGGTGAGTACCCTTGAACTGGACTCAGATCTCCGATTAAAAGATGGCACGCGTAGGGATAACACGGCATCACGGCATCACGGCACCACGGCAGGACTGATAAAATTGCTTGGCGGAAGTTTGAGATTTCAGTCTCGAAGAGCGTCCTTCCCCTCCCTGGCGTATCGATATATGTCATAAGTCAGTTCGAAGATGCTATCGCAATATTACATACAATGTGTAGAATATATCCGAGTGCTAGTGATGCAGGGCTTTAAAATTCCAGTACTGCCAACGTTAGGCGACGGGCGTGGGATTCTGACGTGGCGGGCGTGAGCAGGCGGAGCGCTGTGCCCTTGTTGGGACAAACCTTGGTCCAAGTTATTTTGAATGACTACTATGTAAGT
Organism: Boletus pseudoseparans; assembly: GCA_038092835.1. Classification (NCBI taxonomy): domain Eukaryota; kingdom Fungi; phylum Basidiomycota; class Agaricomycetes; order Boletales; family Boletaceae; genus Boletus; species Boletus pseudoseparans. The sequence continues at coordinate 4,338 of JBBPRC010000108.1, forward strand.
ATATATTCCTGAATGGTCTAGCCAAAAACACATTCGAACTGGGGATACGATCAAAGACACGCCGCAGCATGACGAACTGCGACGTGTACAATGTTCGATAGGTATGTACCTCCAATTCAATATTTACCGGGATTGATTTCATTGTTGTGGCTCCGTAAAATATGCAGGGCACGTCACTCACCACGGCATCGAGTCGTACCTGTAAAAATGACCCTGATGAGTGGCCAGTACCATATAGCCTGCTCTTACGGACGTTCGTTTCTCTTTTTTTCTCCAATCTCTCTTGCTAAACTATTACCTTCCAACTCCAGTGTTTCACTCTTCGAACAAGTCCTTCTTTTTGCCGGGACATTCAACAGGGTTATATATAGCCCATTATGCTGAATGGCTTGGGCAGCCTTGGGTCACTGTCGGTGCTAACCGTGGTGGATTCTGAGCAAGCATCTCCCAGCTCTGTAGCAGCATCGGACAAGCTCGATCTTCCTCACAAGGATTTTGGTGTCTTGGTTGTACCTACACGACTGCGATATGACCCTGGTCGGGAGCTGGACCTTGGGTGGTGGACCCAACTAGGCTTGGGTTTTGGCTGCGCATTGGGTGAGTTTGCTGTCGTTGAATTGTCGCGCTGGTTATGCTCACGTAGGGAAGTGGTGGCTAATCTTTATTACTGCCAGCCTCTCTTGAGTGAGAATAGCGTTGTCGCTACAGCGTACTCATTGCTCAAGGATTATATTTCTAGTTGAAATGGCCACTTCATTCCACGAGCCATACACGACGGTAGTGTGGTAGGTTCAAACTGCATTCATTTTGGCGATACTGAAGGTGGGTCAGGATACCGACCATGTATCAAGCAGGGTGCGTGTCTGGTGTTTTCTACATTACCACTTATAGATATTCAGACGCGAACATGACAGATACTGTATCGGATTGTTCTTCATCTCTCCTCTCGGTGACCTCGTTCGATGCCGCCAGCTGATTCTGATCCTCGTCTGCATCACAACCTGCCTTTCGATAGGCCTGGCCATGTCACGGAATTTCATCATCTTCTGTACGCTTGCTGTCCTGCTTGGTGTGTTTAATGTCACACCTCAAATCCTCATTCCTTTGGCTGCGGACCTCGTACCTCCACGGCATCGGGCCCGGATCATCTCAATTCTCCAGTCTGGTCTCATGTTTGGTATCCTCGGGACGCGTGTCCTCTCTGGAATTATCGGTTACTTCACCACCTGGCACAGCGTGTATTACGTTGCCATCGGGGTGCAGGTCGTTGTCTTCTGCGGTGCCTACCTCCTCATACCAGATCACCCACCAAAAAACCCCAACCTCACATATGGGAAGATCTTACACACCATGGTCACGTATTCCGTCACGGAGCCGAGACTCGTACAAGCGGCATTAATCAATTTCGCCTCAATAGCATGTTGGACTAAATTTTGGGTGTCGCTCACCTTTTTGCTGGGTGGAGACCCATACCATTTCTCGACGTGGGTGAACTTGTCTTTACTCGCCTCCCTGTTATGTTTACACTATAAATCAACTTGCGATAACCATGAAATGTGGTTCGTGATTTGATACATTTATATTCGGATTTTTAGGCTGTATATTGGTCTATTCGGGTTGATCGGTATCATGGGGGTCTTTGCCGGCCCGCTGGCGAGTCTCTTCATCGACCGATTCGGTTCCTGGTTCACTGTGCTCGTGGCGACTCTTTGTCTGTTGCTCCTGCAGTGCGTTGAAGTGATTGTCGGTGGTGTCCACATCTCCGTTGTTGTCATCATGTGCTTCGGGATCGACGCATTTCGGCAGACGCAGACGTTGTCGTTACAGACGATCGTGTTGAGGTGAGCCAATTTCTTATAGCATACTTTCGGAGATGAATGACCTGTGGTCCGCAGTATTTCCGAAGAGGCGCGCTCCCGCCTGAATGCTATCCTTACTGTTTCAGTACGTTTGCCACTTCTGGTTTTTGGACCCATTCATCTCTGTCTCCAGTCTTGTTGTTCTCTTACTGAACTCATGCTGATGTTTGTTTTGCTCTGTACAGCTCTTCGCAGGTCAAGTGATGGGGTCATCCGTGGGATCCCACATGTTCCTCCGATATGGCTGGCGCGTCTCCGCTGGACTCTCCGTCGGTCTCTATGTATGGCAGCTACTTGTCCTGTTCGTGCGCGGACCAAACTGCAGGCGGCACGTTTGGTTTGGTTATGAAGGTGGGTTCGCGCACGGTGCTCAGGAACATGCCGAAACCCGTTTGCACATGCCGAGCATGTGTAATGGAACGGAGATGGAGATGACAAAGCAGGCGAGTGCCGAGACGTTGGTGCATGCAAGTTCGTGCTGGACGGGAAAACATGCATGACCGAAACTAGCCCAAAGTAAAGCAAGACCAAAGTGTGAGGAGATGGTGGAAGTGAACGTCGTGTATGTATTATCAACAGGTTATTCTACATCTCCAGGGAATCGTTGGTTGGGTGATATTCGTCGGATATACTTCAAATCTAAATACTTTGTATTTTCTATTGCACTAATACAGCCTACTTGTGTCGTGTTGAGCGGAGGAAACATGCACTACCGAGACGTGACTGACAAGTATCCAGCGGAGCAAAACCCGTCGAGCTTGTTTGATCCAGCGTGTTGGCAGCGGCAACTTGGCACATTAGTAGGACAGAAGCCATGATCTCATTGCCAAGAATCTCTCGTGTAATGGGAGGAATTAAGGAGGAGGGATGTGTGTACTGAGGTCCGTCCTCCACATGGAATCTCAGAACGAGGCAGTTGACCGCAAGCACGCCGCATCAGCACGAGGCAGATAGACGGGAGAGCACCATCTATGCGCTCCAGAGGCGGCGATAAATCAATCGAAGGGCCACCTTAGACTGCTCAACGATGCTATGAATGGGTTGAGTTTCCCTTTCGGACCCTATACCATGCCTTATTTACACTTTGCTCGGTGGAAGGTGAAACGTTTTACTGCGGAGCAGAGGGCGATATGATCCCACTTTGATCACTATCATGATGTCCCCACCTGCGAGTCACCGAAGCACGTGTGCATGTGAGCGCTATTACATCGCGGCCATCATTGCATGAGGCTGAAAAGCGGAGCATACATATATCTCGTCGAGAATCAAGGACATACTTGTGAATATTCAATATCTTGTTTCGCTGATTTCATCAAGTCTGGATTCTTTGAATTTGCACTTGTTCATGGTAATAACCCACGTTGGGTCGCGAAACCCTTGTCGTCAAATGACTCCGTCCGCGACAGGAACCGCAGGAAGACTAGACAAATTCACTGGACTGCAGTGCGGGCAACTTGGCCTTGAATGCTGCGTCTACCTGTACAGCGGTGTCAACTCAGTACCCTTTTTGATTGATCAACCTAGCTATATTCTGGCAATCATTGCATCTCCGTAAATCGAACTTTGAAGCCACGTGTGAACCCGCGGGCTCAAGGAGGCGAAATACCTCCTTGCAGGAGGATGCATGTTTTCCGCTTGCGTAAACGATTGCAATGCACCAAAAGCCCCACAAACACCGCGGGTTGTCAATGTTTCGACGACACTGAACTTTTCAGGTACATACGGCTTTGCGAAAGCGGCACGGGTTTACTTGGCCACTTGGCCGACAAGGGCGGTATCGAGAGGTTTTTCCTGCTTAGCACTGCCTTCGGGAGGCATTTTTTCAGGGTTGGAGCTGAGATCTCCTTATATCCCTACTACCTACACTCGGCGCAATGATGGAACTTCGAAGGCGAGTGAATGCAGAATTGGTTGCACTCCGGATGATCGGGCTCAGGTCGTGGAACACTATCAGCGTGGTGAGTGTTAGTTGCTAGGACCAAGTCTGGTTGTCACCGTGCCGCATTTGCTAGAGATACGGTTCTCGACCATGCTTCGGCCCATTCAGACCAGAAGCTGCACTTCGTCTTCTATATAAATAATCGAGTCCCCGTGACTCCTTTCAAAGAGCCCGTCCACGTCGTTTATCAGTGTTATCACGCTGCGTACTAGGATTTCTCGTTCGTCGTTCGCCACCTCACTACCTCGGGACGGCAACACGCTTCAGTTTCCGCAGTGACCTGTCAGCAGGAATACGAAATAACCATTCCTAACCGCGAAAAACAGCAGGTCAATCGGACCCTCCTATCACACGGGGTGAGGTAATCAATACACATTTTGCGCGTGCTAACCCAGGTGGATATCCATAGCCAAATTACGCCTGCAGGTCAGGGCGATGACTCACATCTCCGCTTGTCCTGTGAGTCGCAAGGTTATATATCCCACCCTGTCGGCCATCCGCGCACTGCTCGTGTCTCTCCGTCCTCTCCTGTTCACTTCTGTCGCTGGTCATACGATGGATGTGGAACAGGCCATTACAACTCTCGAAGAGTCCGACGTTCCGCATAAGGATTTTGGGTTTCTTGTCGTTCCAAAACGACTCAGGTGCTCTGCTGCACATCCATTTTATTTTGGACAGTGGTCCAAGTTCGTGTTTGGCTCGGGATGTGCATTCAGTTAGTAATACTCCTTTACTGAACAGAACTTTTACTGACTTTGCGAAGCTGTGGCCAATCTGTACTACTGCCAACCACTCTTGAGTATGTCCTTTGCCTTTCCATCCGCTACAAGGTCTCATTCATGCCGTAGTCCAGATGTCGATTGACTTCCAGGCATCATATGCGGATGTATCATTGTAAGTAATTTCATTCTATTTGGAGACTGTTCCTGACTAATCTTTTTCAGGGTACCTACGCTGTACCAAGTTGGGTATGTTTTATCGTTCTGTCAACAATTCGAAACTGAACGTCTTCGGGGAACAACAGATATTGTATTGGACTGTTTTTTATATCTCCTTTGGGGGATCTCCTCCGGCGACGTCAGTTGATTCTGGCGCTTGTGTTCATCACGACATGTCTCTCAGTTGGTCTGGCGTTGTCGAAAAACCTCCTCGTCTTTCAGATATTTGCATTCCTTATCGGAGTGTTCAACGTCACCCCCCAAATTCTTGTACCATTTGCTGCAGACTTGGCTTCTCCGAGACATCGTGGAGGAGCAGTGTCAGTTTTGCAGGCTGGCATAATGGTGGGAATATTACTAGCTCGTGTGTTAGCTGGGGTTGTCACGTACTTCTTTTCCTGGCGCTTGGTGTACTATATCTCCATTGCTTTCCAGGTCCTTGTCTTGTGTGGAACGTACTTGCTCGTCCCGGATCAACCGTGCAAAAACCCTGATCTCACCTACTCCGGAATCTTTCGTACAATGGCCAGGTTTCTCGTCGTTGAACCGCGACTCATTCAGGCGGTCCTCATCAATTTTGGATCTGTCGCATGCTGGTCCAGCTTCTGGGTGACGCTGACTTTCCTCTTGGGGGGTTCACCTTATCAATACTCGACGTAGGTTCCCTCACATTTCACTGAACCAGCTGAAACAGACCTTCTAGGTTGTACATTGGCTTGTTTGGCTTCATCGGTGTTGTGGGTGTCCTTGCAGGCCCTCTGTTCGGGCGGTTCACCTATCGGTTCGGCCCTTGGTTATCATTGCTTGTCGCGACTTGCTGTCTTCTTGCATTCCAAGGCATCGAGACTGCTGCCGCAGGAATCAATATAGCTGCTGTAGTCGTCTTTTGTGTTGGACTTAACGCATTTCGGCAATCCCAGACCGTTTCTCTGCAATCCATCGTTTTTGGGAAAGTCATTATCACCCTTTCACCATCGAATTGGTTTATCTAACCTACACCATCAGACTCTCGGATAATGCCCGATCACGTTTGAATGCAATTCTGACGCTCTCGGTACGTATCTACGCCAGGAAACGCGTAAATTCTCGCTAAACCTCCCACGTGTGTTGCACAATAGCTTTCTGCGGGGCAAGCGATGGGCGCGTCTGCAGGATCCAAGGTCTTCCTGACTTACGGCTGGCGTGCTGCTTCCGCTCTTTCGATGGCATTTTATGGGTGGCAATTGTTCATTATCCTCCTTCGCGGTCCCAACTGCGCGCGATCTACGTGGTTTGGCTTTGAAGGTGGTTTCAGGTATCAAGAAGAACACAAACTAAATGGCACCGCCACACCCGCAACACGAACCTCTTCCATTCTCGACGTCGTCATAGTCTATTCCAACTCGCATGAAGTTGAACCCAAGGACTCATACGTGAGGTGACGTGTCAACGATTCAGCATTTACCACATGACGCTTTACACGCTCCCACGACTGTTCACGAACTTTATTATTACCATTAGAACACTACTGGGCTTGCATTGTTGCGGTCTTTCTGCCGTACATTTGTTATAGACTCCTTGCCCATTTAACCTATCTCATTTACCTTACCATCAACTTTACGACGGCATAGTTTTCTCAAGACTCTCCCTTGGATAGTAGTGATTTATACTCAGCAGTGTCGGGAACACACTTTGTACTACTAGGCATCATTCTCACTATTTAAAGAATTTTTGCCGTTTGAAATTTCTGGCAATCAAGGTTTGAGTGACTGCCGAAAAGTGGCAAGTATGATGGACCCCGCAGCAATGGGAAGTGCTAGGAGAAGAAGACCGATGCGAACCCAAGCATAGCAATCATAGACGTCGAACTTGTGAGGTACATAGGTGAGATCATCTTGCTATCGTTGGAAGGGTCTCCATTCAAAGGATGTTCTTCATGAGACGCTTTTCAACCGTCCAGCCAAAAGCTGATTGGAGCCGTCGTACAGTGACATGTTCCGTTCGGTCAAGTTCAAAGTGAAAACAAGGGGACCACTAGGGGTTTGGGC
>JBBPRC010000109.1:0-11072 GCA_038092835.1 Boletus pseudoseparans
TGTTGTTGTGAGGTGGGTGAGGGTGAGGGAGGGGGCGCCGTGTCGTCATCGTCATCGTGATGGTGAGGGGGGATGCGAGGGCGCCACGCTGTGTTGCATCGACGTGAGCTGGACGGGGGTGAGACGGGCCAGAGTGACGAGTCGGGCGGGCGTACCTTGGAGAGGGCACGTGCGGCAGCGCCGTTTCATCGCGAGGTGGGTGAAGGTGAAGGTGACGGCGCGTGCGGTGATGGCGGCGTCATCGTGGCGAGGTGGGTGAGGTGAGGGAGGGGGCGCGTCATCGTCGCGGTGTAGGAGAGGGGCAGGGCGTGTGCGGCGTCGGCATCATCGTGAGGGTGAGGGAGGGGAGAGGGTGCGTGCGGCGGCGTTGCGTCGTCGCAAGGTGGGTGAGGTGTGAGGGTGGAGAAGGGGATACGTCGTCGTCGTACGTATGCGCGTTGTCTTGAGGCGGGTCCGGTGAGGGGAGAGGATGCGCGGGTGGTGGTAGTTTCGTCGTCGTTGTCGTCGCCAGAGGTCGCGAGGTGGGTATGGGTACGGGCATCACCACGCCAGACCTGTACTCATTACCCGAGACCTGGGAGGGTATGCCCATACCCACGCAGTTCCCCACTAATATTGAGGTAACAACTTCGTCGATGGCATTGGGTCGCTGGCCATCCTGCAATGTAAAGCGGTGCGCCCTCTGCAATTTCCCTCTGCCCTCAATCTCCAGGACGTACCCTGCTTGAATGAAAGAAACGAGTGAGCGTGACGCGAATTCTAGACACCTCCCTGCCTCGCACTCGGTACCAAACCATCTGACAAAGGGGATGCCAACGCTGCCTGACCTAGGGGGACTCGCTTATGGCTGCGTGAGACGGCGCAGCAAAGGCCTTGGGCAGACATCTGGGGCGGGAGGGTTTGCCGCGATAACTAGGAGACTTGATGCGATCTCTTAGTTGGCGCCGCGCTTTTGGGTCACGTGACTCACGAGGTCGGCGCAGAGTTTGCCTCCCCCGCGAAACTGAACTTAAAGCAAAGCCTTTTGGTACTTAGTTTTACATTGCAGGCAAAATGTGTGCGTAAAATGAAAGGTGGTACGGTAAAAATGGTACAGTAGAAAGGGGGTTGGTGCAGACGAGCAACGAGGGGGCCCTCCTCGCACCCATCCGCGCCTCCCAAATGAAATGAAGACCAATAAGAAAAATCAAAGCAGGCAGCTGGGAGTCATAGGGAAGGGAAGGCAACAACGCATCTGAAGAACGGTATCGTCAGTAGCTTCGTGGCAAAGTAAACGAGGACTCACCAGCTTGTCTCAGTCATCTTGTTTCATAGCCGATCTGAAGGAACAGAAAGCAGGGATGGGGGACGGGGCAACCACCTCTTGCTGCTTCCAGGGGTCCTTTTAGATGGCGTCCGTCAATTCCAAAGCTGGGTAGCAAGCAGAAATGGGGGCGAGGCAACCCCTGCATCCGCCACTCTCCACTGCCACTTATCAAGTCCAGGGTGAACGGAGAGGGGGGCAGGGCAACCCCCACATCCGCCACTCTCCACCGCCATGTATTGAGTCCAAGGTGAACAGAGAGGGGGGCAGGGCAACCCCCGCATCCGCCACTCTCCGCCGCCACGTATTGAGTCCAAGGTGGACAGAGAGGGGGGCAGGGCAACCCCCGCAGCCACCACTCCCTGCCCACTGCGCTTTCAGAAACAGTCAGAAGCTTGGGGAGGAGGGTGGGGCAACCCCCACTGCCATCACTCCCTGAAAGCGTGGATCTGATCAAGGGCGACGTGAGCGCAGCAAACGGGCAACAATCACTTACTTTGGGGAGCGACCCGCTGACACACGATAGTCCCTTCTCGATCTGGCCCCAGCTTCCGAGCGCGTTAAGTAAAGTGAGATGTCCTGCCAAACGAATCGGTGAGAAACGCGGCATTTGATAACCACCCACCTTTTGTAGCGACCCCGGCTTCACTACGAACAGCATGAGCGCAGCAAACGGTTAACAGCCACTTACTTTGGGGAGTGACCCGCTGACCTGCAAACGTCCCCTCTCGATCCAGCCTCAGCACGCCGGAATAAAGCGGGTTATCCTGCCAAACAAAACGGTGAGAAAAGCGATGTTTAGTAACCACGCACCTTTTGTAGCGATCCCGGCTTCACTACACGCGCTGCAGACGCGTGCAGCAAAGCCGGGACAACGCGGCTGCTTTGAGCGGCGGGATTCGGATTGAAGGGGAAAGAGGCGCGAGGTGAGTTGAACTGTTTGGCTTTTGTTGATCGCGGCTGGAACGCAGTCACGTGATCTTGTTGATCGTCTCGAAAGCTAAGTTTTTTAGTCCCCGTTCTTCTTTCTCGTCGGTCGGTCCGTTTCCATTTCTGGCGCAGCTCAAAGGTAAGATTTATTGGGCATGCGCGGCTACTTACGATTACTTCGATGTCAACAGATCATGGCCAGAACCAAGGCGAAGATCAAATGGGGCCCTAGGCCCAACGCTGTCGCGCGCCAACGGGCCAAACTGAGGGTGAGGCTCTCAAAGTCGCATGCCGCCGGCGCCAAGCCACGCAGTACGGGAGGCGAGGCACCTCGTCTCGATCTCGTTTCACTCACTGACCAGGACGACGTCATGAACGAATCACTGGGTCCAGAAGCACCGTTGGCACGGTCAGATGACGAGGCAGATGCGAAGCCAAACGAGGTAAGCGTTTCGCCCGCTGAGTGGTGGATAACTCACTTCCATTGGTCCTAGTTTTGTGCCGTGTGCCAGGACGGGGGCGAGATTATGTATCGCTGCAGTCTCTGTCCCCGCGTTGTGTGCGATGGGTGCCTTGTAATTCCCCCCGCCAGCATAGATGCCATCACCCACCCGGACGTTGAGTTCGTGTGCCTAGGTTGCCACGAACTTCAAGATCGACAACAGGGTGGGCCGGGCAAACGACTTTTCCGGCGTTATGAGGTGCGCCGTTCCCTGAAATAAATTTATTGTGAATTGACGGTCGGAAAATAGGGTTTTACTCTGCAACAGAACGGTGTTGCTACTCCAGCACTTTCCTCGCCACCCAGCTTCTCGAGACACTGTGGCGCCTCAGCGAGCAGACAAATCAACTCGAGTGACTTGGTACTCATCCACCTCCGATGCGCTGGCTTGAATGCAGCTGGGTCCCCTCCATCCACCCTCGCCTCGCTCTTCACCACCTACTTTCCCCGCGCTGGCTCCCTTCGCCTAATCAATGTTGAATTTGATCTTGGATCGCAAGCAAAGGTTGCCAAACATGCTGCTGAAATGGATCGGTTGGCCGAATCGCTTTCCTCCCTTCCAGCCTCCCGAGTGCTAGTCTTTTTGTACACTCACAGTGACAAGACCCGCGGTGATCTGTTTGTTGGATTGCGATTTTCAGCTGAGATAACCCAGGTTAGTTTCTTTTCTTCAACATTTCGTAGCTGAGATATGTGTACAACAGTTTTTTGATGCCCTCATCCCTCCTTCTCTGAGGGAACGCATTCGTGGTTCCACCTGCGTTCTTTTGGCCTGTGGATGGACCTTCAAGTATGCTGAATCACGCAGCGCACTCAAACGGTCGCTGGAAAGGTAAAGTTTTGTGTTGGATTGCCAGTTACGTGGTCTGATATGACCGATAGTATTGGTTTTGCCCACGGGCTTGCCTTTTTAGCTGAAAGGTTCCAGTGTGCCCTCTCCGCCTTTTTCCTCAATTCTCTATTCTTCTCCCATCTTATCGAGGGCTTCCCACTGCGGGAAGCAATGCCAAAGGCTTTGGCAAACAGTTTTGATCTTGGATCCCACTCTGATATCCTTCTGTTCCAATCTGAAGCAGCTGATTCCTCCTCCAGTCGTCTCATCAAGTTTGTCTGGTGGAATTCCAACCACCGCCCATATGGATTTGATCTGCCTTTGATCTGTCCAGTCTGCAATGCCGTCCGGCCATGGAAACAAGTGGTCTACCTAGGAGATGGAGGGTGGGCTACTCAATGTGGGAATAAGGAGTGTGGTTTGGACGGTAAGGGTATGAGGATCAAACCGGCAGGTAAATTGGGTGGCACTAAGCCTAGCGGCTGGAAAGCAGTTACGCCAGTGAAGGGGCGAAGCAGTGGCTGGTTTGAACTTGATGTAACTGCAGATTTCTTATCGTAGTATCTTTGTTTGTTTTGGTCTTGCAATGAAGCAAGGTTGAAAATGAAAATGGGGGGTTGACGGTTCTGCCGGCTCTAGATCTATTAAAGACAGCCAGAGCGCCAGTTGGCTGATTCCGTTGTTGGCTGTCAGATCACGTGAAGTACGCGTCGGCCTCTTCGTTGATTCTCTTTCCCCGCAGTTCGAATCCTTGGCCAACTCGCTACAACAAAACGAACGTACAACAACAATGACTACAAGGACTTCTCCAGCCCCATTTGAGGATATTCTTGCTCCTTACAAGGATATGTGGACCGCTACCAGCCTTGATGGCAGAAAAAATCTTGCCGTGTACATTCTCAGCCGGATAAAGAAAGACAACCCCAAAACCTTTCTATCTGAATACGTAGGTAGCCCTTGCTTGGTTCTTTGAATTGAAACTCTACTGCCATTTCCTCAGACAATTCGGGTCCTCCTGCTTCCTTCCCTCAATGCAGAGGAAAGAAAGCGAGAAGAATATGCCCTCGAGTTGATTGCCAAAAGAGGCCCTTCTGTTACCAAGGCCCGAAAAAGGCATACTCCCGAGTCCTCTAGCTCTGATTCTGATTCCGAGTCGGATTCCAGCTTAGACTCAGATTCAGATTTTGATGGCGGTAGCGAAGAAGATGCAGATGTTGATGATAGCGATAATGATGGTGGTGATGATGGGCGTAAGGGGATGGCGAAAGGGAAGCAGAAGGGAAAGGCTAAGGGGAAAGGGAAAGGGAAAGAAAAGGAAAGGGGAAAGGGGAGGGGGAGGGGGAGGGGGAGGGAAAAGGCAAAGGCAAAGGCAAAGGATCGTAAAAAGGACAAGGGAAAGGAGAAAGGGAAAGGGAAGCAGCGAGCTCTGTCTGAAAGTCAATCCTCCTCAGAATCCTCCTCGTCATCTTCCTCTGACTCAGAGGATGACAAAAAACCAAAGAATCCTGCGGCCTATAAGAAGTCATTTTCAGATTTTCAAGTCGCCCAATACCTTTTCAAGGACGACATCAATAGCTTTGATCAAGCCAAGGGCCGCGATAAAACCAACCGTGGATCAATTGGGACAAGAACTCAGAATGCGCGAATGTGGTTTCGTGATGTTTGTGAGCGCGATGCAATTATGATGGGTAAAGTTGCTGTAGCGAGAAGAAAGTGGAACCAAGAGGGTCCGCCTGAAGGAAAGCAAGCAGAGTAGGTTTGGTAATCTCTGTGGAATATCTCACTTATATTTCCTATGCTAGGTATCGTAAACGAACCTTGGGTAAGACCGTCCGCGAATTTATGGAGGCCATGAAGCGGACCATGGGAATCCACTGTGTTATTTGGTTGGGTCACAAATCTGCAAAGGGTGGAGTTGATCTCTGCGTGTAAGCGCTGTTTTTCTACTCTTAATGCCCAATTAATTTCCATGGATTCCAACAGGATGGAATCTGACCCAAGCGTCCGCAAGTCAAAATTTACACACCACGATATGGGAAAGAAAATCTCAAGAAAACTGGAAGACCAGCTATTGCTCTACCTCAGCAAGGAATTTGGTACGATTTTTTTTTTTTTTTTTTTTTTTCCCTTTCCGCTAATTTGATTGCAGGTGTTGAATCTAGCTCCAAAAGTGATGACACGGATTCAGAGACTGGGAAAGGGGACAAGGTCCGGCTAGAGATTGGCAAGGATGGATCTCCCATCCTTCCGATCATAACCAATCTTTCTCTGAGTGGCCGGAAGGCTGCCATCAGAGAAATCATTCGCGAAGCATACCGTGGGTTTATTTCAACTATCCTCAGTGTTTGTTGAAACTCACCTGCGGTAAAGAACGATTTACTGGAAACGATAGAGCAGCTGTTCCTTGGTCTTTGCTTACTCCCTCCCCACAAGAATATATCAACCCAGACTGCCTTCCTGAAGGCTTTATTCATTTCCCAGACCCATCCAAACTTCTCTTAGCTCAGGTAAAAAAAATATGGGCTGTTTGGACTTCGAGGCAGCAACAGAAGTTGCCAAAAGTGCAATTCGTGAAATGTCGGGCTAGCGATCATCGTGAAAAGCTATCTTTGGATTCTGTTGCAAAGACAAGTGGAAGCAAGGGGAAGTATGTGGAGCCAGATGATGAGGCAGACTCAAATGGAGAGGGCCCATCAGGCACATTTCATGACCCTCCACCCTCTCACCTCCCAGACGCTCTAAGTCCTGCTGGCAATTCAGCAACCATTGCTTCCCAGCTCAACTTTTTGCGATCACTTTCCCAGGCTCAGGTCTATCAGGACTTGATCTCGTTGTTGGAAGGATTGAAAGCTTTCCCAGTGAGTTTTTAATAACTTTGCCTTTAATTATAATTCTTACATCAAATATCAAAAGCGCCCTGATGGACCTTTGTCTCTTGGCAATTGGTGCTCTTGGTCCTCCCAAGAGACTTTTCTTCCTATGGATCTTCATACGGTGGAAGGTTTCAACTCCTCTTTAGAGGAAGTTTCATTGTCACTTCCTTCCTCAAATTCTCAGGGTAGAATGAGCCAGCTTGCGCTAGCACTTGGTCTTTTACTCAGAGACGTTGCTCGGGTGCTTGAAATGGAACCTGATGATAGCAACCCTCCTCTTGCTTCGCATTTCCTCAATTCTCCATTCAGCGTGGTCCAACTTGATCAAATTCTTGATGTTGTAAGATTGGTGGTAGAGAAATTGATAGAGCTTGGAAAAGGAAAGGGTAAGATTAGCAGAACGTTGGCTAAAGTAAGTGATCAATTCACTACCCTTTGCCTGCTTACTTAAATCTATGTAGCCTGCTGCTGCCCCTTCTATTGCTGTGGTTGTTCCCCCACCTCCTCCATCTGTAGATGCTATTTTGATATCGCAGCTTCCTACTGCTCCTACCAGCAAGGCTACTCCAAGTATGCTGTCAATTGGTAAAGGTGGGAGAGTTATTTCACCCCCTCCACCTGTAGAAGCCATTGTTGCAGAACCATCGGAGCAGACGACCTCTGAAAACATTGACCAGTTACCAGATGATCTGATTGTTGGAGAAGAGATGGAAGAGAGAGCTGTGACAAAGCGTATGCGGAATTCTGAGGAAGAGGAAACAGGCTCCAAGAAGAAAGGCAGAAAGTCAGAGGGAACTTCCAGGTCTCAATCTCCGCCAAAGAGGATGGGAAGGGGTAAACGAGTCAAGGTTAAGTCTGCAAAAGCCAAAGGCATTTGATAGATTGCTCCATATTTTGTGACAAATTGCTTCATGGTCAGAATTCAACTTCTGAAACCTTTTGGACTGTAACAAATACTTGCTAGTAAACTAGACTTAGCCAATGAAGCTTAAGTTTCAGGAAAGTGTTGACCGAGACACGCGTTTTGGAAATTCGCAGGTCAGTAGAGGAGCACGGTTGATTGATGCAAATATTGGCCAATACATGATGTTGGCTGATCTGTGTGTTGGCCAATGTGCACTGTTGGCTGATCTGTGTGTTGGTCAACACGCACTGTTGGCTGATCTGCATGTTGGCCAATCCACACTGTTGGCTGATCTGTGTGTTGGCCAATTCACACTGTTGGCTGATCCGCATGTTGGCCAATCCACACTGTTGGCTGATCTGCATGTTGGCCAATTCACACTGTTGGCTGATCTGCATGTTGGCCAATTCACACTGTTGGCTGATCTGCATGTTGGCCAATTCACACTGTTGGCTGATCTGTGTGTTGGCCAATTCATACTGTTGGCTGATCTGTGTGTTGGCCAATTCATACTGTTGGCTGATCTGTGTGTTGGCCAATTCACACTGTTGGCTGATCTGCATGTTGGCCAATCCACACTGTGGCTGATCTGTGTGTTGGCCAATTCACATTGTTGGCTGATCTGCATGTTGGCCCATCCACACTGTTGGCTGATCTGTGTGTTGGCCAATTCACATTGTTGGCTGATCTGCATGTTGGCCAATCCACACTGTTGGCTTATCTGCCTGTTGGTCAACACAAGCACCTAGCCCATACACTCATTGGCCAATGCATGCAGTTGGTGTGTTTTTGGCTGATGCTGAAATCCACCTAGTCATCCTGTCAGCCAATACACACAGGAACCTGGGTATGGGCCAATGCAAAACACCACCATGTCCATGTCCTGGCCAATATGTACATGAGCCTAGAGGATGCATATGGGCCAGTGCAGATCTTCATCAAGGCTAATGCTTGGCTGACCTGCCTGTTTGAAGTGAGCTTTGTATTGGCCCACAGGAAGTGCATGTTGGCCAATTCAAAAATCCACTTGGTTGTTCACATCCTTACAATCATGCCTTTCTGCTGACATTGGATCAACAAACATTAAGCTGACAGAAACTACAGCCAATCAGTCCATTAACAAAGATTCAATCCAGCAGACCTTTGGATTTGGGTCAATGGTCATCTGTAGTGCTAAGGTACACATAGGATGGCATTCAATTACCTAGCCCATTTGCACATTTATTGGCTGAGATGCACTTTATGTATTGGCAAATAGGCACTTTTTAAACCATTTTAGCATTTTGTAACTTGGCCTATTCGCACTTAAACCCTTGGCCAACCTGCCCTCTCAGCATTGGCAGATACATACTGCATGTGCTAATTTATGCTGACATCTTGCTGGGCTTATACGCAGGTTAGCTCCCAGCCAATACCCACTCTAATGAAGTCGGCCAATGTCTGCCAGAACGCACTCTACAGGGGTCAGTAAATGTTGGTAGACCGTAAAGTGCGTGGACACTTGACTGAAAGGTGTGTTTTACGCGCTGTTGCTCGAGCAGCAGCGGCATGGGGCGTTTAAGCGTGTCGCGACTGAACATGAGATCGTTGCGCCGGGCATCGAGAGTGCGCACAATTTTGTTGGGGATATCCGCACGGAAGTCGTGGAGATAGCATGAGTGGACCTGGGTGGAGGCCTCTGGGTTACCTCCATAATGACATATCTAGTACAGTGTTCGGAGGCTTGGAAATGGGTTCCCGGTAGTTGAAGTTGAATATTTCCATCTTGTGCATGAACCTTTGTACAGTAGCTCGATCGTGTAGTACAAGCGATCCGCACTATAGTCATTTGCCAATGTGCCTTTGTTCATCACGACCATCATGTCACTCAATGGTAATGAAGGCGACCCTATATATTACGAGTCATTCACGAATCGTGATACGGTGTCTCGCACAATGCTCTCGCCGACAACGTAGAATGCATTGATAGACAGCGGAAACTACCAGCTTCAAAAACCCCACAGGAGTTGCGTGGCGAGTCAAAGAGTGTGACGGCTACCAATTGAAATTAGTGAGACGTCGCACGGAAGAGCCAACTAACAAGGTAAAGTCCTAGTATTGACTGGGGGGACTTCGGGTATACAAGCATAGCTACTTATCACCTTGCTTGCCAAGGTCCATTTCCCATGGTGGCTTCGGGTGCGAATCACAAATAAATACAAATTTTCGCCTTTTAAGTTAATATCTCTTCCGACCTTCCGGGTGGACCCGTACGGTCAGTTGTGTCCGTTGCAGCATGTCCTCTAACCACTTCTTCGACTATATGTACTTGTATTGTGTGTAGGCCCGTATTCGCCTTCACGGAAAGAGAGTTTCGTGTTTTCAGCTTGCCTGAAAAGTCGTTCGTCTTCCATTCTAAGAGCTTCAGAGGGATGTCGAGTAAATAGTTTTTCATCGAAATCACGCAGCAAGCAAATGCTATCACGACTCCGGCCGCGTGACAGTGCAACATACGCATTAAATGGTGTGAGACCAAAGCTTGAAGTCTTTCCTATGTCGATGATGGCTTGCTCAATCGTTTGTCCTTGAGACTTAAAATCAGTGAATGCGTATGCGAGTGTAAGCGGGAGTTGTCGCCGAGTGATCCGCACCTGTGGGCTTGATCCAATTGAAAAGCTGCGTGCAATTGAAAATATAGGAAGATGTTTTGGGGGGAGCCCTTTGAAGACAACGTCCATCTTCACTGCTGTCAGCAACTGTACAATGACGCAAAGTGGTGGATACGTCAATTGCTGCATACTGAATGATGCCGTTTGCTTGGGTTCGCGTGGGTCAAGAATGATGTCTGTAATTCTTCCTCGACTGCCATTCGCCAGTCCCGCAATGGGACAGATATTCTCCGTAATCATTATTGGTGCACCTATTGCGACATTGATGGTGCGTTGTAGATCACCTGTTTCATCTGCAGGCATTTTTGCAACTGTGAACTTTTGTTGCATTGTTAGATGGCCCTCCTTCGTTGAGTCTTCGGAGATAGACGTATAAACGATATTGCCTGTAGTTTTTCCGTGCTTTTTCAGCGCTAGCTCATTCCATCGTTCCCGTACGCTATTACGTGGCGTAACCAGAACAGCGTCTTGCCATGGCGGGTGGGAGAAGTCGGGTGTATGACATTCAGGATGTCCAAGAATAAGTCGTCGAACTGTTTCCAGATCCTGTTTAGTACATTCACCGATCCTTGCATGATCGAGAAGTTCACTCCATTCTTCATCAACAATCCTCTTTTGTTGAATCAAGAAAATGACGGTGTCGAACTGTGTAAAAATATTTCGTCCAATCTCGCTTCTCGACGTGGGTTGTTTGGCGTGAAAAAGGGCTTGCAAGAATTTTCCTGATGAAAGATAGAATCAAATGAGTTGTGCTTCATATTTTCGTGTCAGTTATTACAATGCTTACCAACAGGTGGTAGTTGATGGAAGTTGCCCGTTGTAATCCCATCAATGCCACTGAGAGGTTCCGTTGAGAACTCTTTTCCCAGAACTACGGATAACACTTTGGAGAGATCCACCAAAGTGTCGGTTGTCATCATGCTAATTTCATCGATGATGAGTAGCTGTTTTCCCAGTATGTTGTTCCATTGTCTGGCAGCCATATCGGGATTGGGATGAATTGCCCATGTATCAGAATGAGGTGTACATGCTGGGAGACCTGCCCATGAGTGAACAGTTGATCCTCCGATATTACATGCC
>JBBPRC010000110.1:0-11072 GCA_038092835.1 Boletus pseudoseparans
GTACCTTAGCTAATCTATGTAGTTGGGCACTTCCTGCCCCTACTTAGGTGAATACAGTCGTTTCCACCCTCTTGGGCAGCGGCTGAGTTGGGCACTTCCTGCCCCTACTTAGTTTTCACAGTTCAGTGGGAGCTACTCACTGAAGTAGGACGAAAGGGTGAAAGCTTAGGTGGGTGCTTGGTAGAGCAGTAGAACAGAGAATGGGGATTCGAGTTCTAAGGAGAGCGACTACAGGGAGCTCTCCTTAAGTAGGGTCTAGCTACTCGCACTGCCTCTACTAAGTATGGTAGGAACAAATATAGATAGACAAAAGGACATCATAAAATATGAGTCAATGTGAAAAGGATTGATAATCCTAAACATATCTACCAATAGCAGTAAATGCTCTTTGATGTGATGAGTAAGAGATGAGTAAATGTGATAGTGTAATTGGAACAATAGTCTGGGACCATCATGTGATGTGGTCTAGAATCTGGATCATGAATAGAACGAAACTAAAGATAGAAAACCCAGATTTCAACACTAGCAAGCATTGGTTTTCATTCAAGTTCATTACCCCGAGGATAAAGAGGTATGACAGTGTTTTCTTTCATTCCTGGCATGTCTCAGCCTCACAAAAGAGTATAGCCAACATGCCAGCGATGCAATGGATGTGGACAACGAGTCAGACTACAAGAACATGGTGCAGAAGATCGTCGACACTGGTGACCCTTCCAAGGCAACTAAAATTATCGTGGACATGAAAAACGTCGAGAAACTTCCTTCCAGTGATAACGATTCTGACAACTTGGACTCGGACACCTCAGACAATCACAAGGTTTTCTCTTTCTATTTTTCCTAGTTGGATGACTTTCTAACGTATTTGACAAGGCTCTGTCATCTAAAATTGCTTTGGATTTGGACACCCATCTCGCTCGGTGGCGAATGAAGCTTACTAGACTCTACAAGAACGAGCACAATGAAGGGCTTACATATGTCGGACCATCGGGTACTATGCAGCTGACGCCAGCCATGGTACTTGACTGGGCCCAGGCTTTGGTGCGTACGTCAAAAAACTACTACACTCAAAAATCTAACTAGGCTATAGGAAGAAGGGCAGGCGACATTGCGCATGCCACCTAATATACCGTCATTCGACGCGGCCAACAAAGCGCCACTTTTACACTCAGCACGCAAGGTGCAATCACAGCCTGTGGTGCCATCTCCAAACCCAGCGCCAGATGTCAACTCGCTTACTTCTGTCCTCCTTCTTCAGACATTGGCCAGTTCCGGCCTACTTCCTCATGTTCCACCTGCTCAGATTCCACCCACTCAGACTCCATCAACGCCCGTCCGTCGTCCAGTAGAAAGAACCAGTTCACCTCCTCTTCCATCACCCTCTCAGCTCTCACGGTTCCTCAAGCACGCTGAAGCCAATCTTGGTGTCACTGATGCCACCATGTACAAGTGAAAACTTCTGGCACAACACATTGGTCCCAACATCCTTAGCGATATTGATGACAAGACGCTTTTGGGAATTGGGATTCCCACCGGTGATATCGTTCATCTGAAAAGAGGTTGTACTGTGTGGTGGAATGGCCCTGATGCGAAGCGGAAGCGCAGCAACACCAATCAGAGCCTGACAGGCCAATCAAGGCAGGCAATGGCCAGCCCACCTAAGAAAAAGGTTGCGTATGAAAAGAGGTATATTGATGGCAGCGGCTCTCGTTTTACTGGACCTCCGATGGAACCTGGTGACGATGATGATGTCCCAAAAGATTACAATCTCTGGTATGAGTCTGTGGACCACGGCATCTGGCTCCCCGTTCCAAGGGGGTATGTTGTTTATGAGGACGGAGAGGAGGATCCTGCCGATCGTTGATTCTTGTACTAGACTATCAATGTCACTCTCATAGCTTGATATACTCGGTTTGCGTCAATCGTGTCACTTGTTCAAAGTCATGTCATTCGCTACATGATAACAGCCATACAAATATAATTTGCGCTACATGATGTAACCCGACGCCCTAAAAAAACCCTCCGCTTTGTCCAGTGTGACGCTCTGACATGCACGGGCAATCATGGTCATGGAAAAGTCGTCAGGATGGCAGCAGAAGAACGCTTTGATTGAGGAGAAAGCTTGCTCGATTGGGTTGTAATCAGGGGAGTAGGGAGGGAGGAAAATGAGCTTGCAGACTGTAGGTAGTTAGCGTGTGGTGAGGGAGTAGATATTATGACGTACGATGCATGTCTTCAATCAGAGCACGGACCTCTGCGCTCTGGTGAATGCGACAATTGTCCATTATGATTACGCTGCGCGGACCAGGGTACAGGTTGGTAAAAGGCATCTGTGGAAAAGTAAGTCAATAAAATGTTGAGAACAATAAAAAAACGTACAACGTGCTCCTTCAAAAATTTATGAAAGCGCTGGCCATCAACTGGGCCATCGATGATGTCGTATGCGATAATTCCATCAAGGGTAATAGCGGGAAGCATGGAGAATCTGGCACCACGAACAAAGCATCTCTTGACACAGCAATGAACTCCTTTCATCGACCGCCCATGTTGACGGGTCGACGTTCGTTTGTCCTTCACTGCTTCGTCAATGAAAACCAGCATATTGGGGTCAGGTGCCTCCGCAGCGATACAGTTCATGTACAATGCGCGTGTCTCTTCATTCCGCTCTGAAGCGGAACAGGAGACTATCTTTCGAGTGATAGAAAGACGTTGGAGGGTTTGAAGAAGGGTAGGAGTGGTGGCATGTTTGCGGCACTTGTCCCAAAGCTCACATTGGAGTTCGTCGAGATAGATAGTACTGCGATGTTGAATGATGTTGAATATGAAATCAACATCCGCAGAGCTAAGGATACATGGGCGCCCAGTGAGACGAGAGTACCTGCAAGGATTGGTGATGGTGCCATATTTTGAATACAACGAAAGGGTTTTATAGACGAGTGATTTCTTGATGCTGAGAATGTGACATATGTCTTTGACACTGTGGTTTTCATTATAGAGGAGTGGGATATGGGCTTTGACATTGTCAGACACAACTCGGCAGTACCCAGGCATGTTGGATGGTGGCAACGTGCAAAATCAACGATGCTTACTTGTCCACTCAGCAGCGCCCGGGGTCCTTGCCCGGCTGTCTCTGAGGTGCGACTTTTGAAAATCCACTTTCCATATACTTATGAAAACAGCTGTAAGCAAAGTGAAGTCAACAATGTTGCACTCAACCCTTATAAATAGAGGGGTCCTCTTGTGATAATGTGAAGTCCTAGTGCTTCACAAAAAGAAAAGGGGGAATACACAAGCAAGAAGATGAAAGCTTTGAGCTTATGGAACACCAGTTAACATGGTACAATTGTGTAGAACTAACCTAAGGCTACTAGTACAGTGCTTGGGCTATTTATATGATGAAAAAAGGAGCACAGACCATCAGGTTTCTAAGGAATAATAAGTGTTCCATTAATCGGAATGGATTAGAACAGAAAAGGGATCAGAAGGGTATGTCTCTGCTGTCCAGAAGAGCAGAACAATCAACAAGTAGAGTAAAGCAGGTTACCATACTTGGAGTGTGTCTCCAAGTGGCTATACATTGTTGTATGTGGGATGAGTGGATGACTTCAGATGGGAAGGAGTCCCATCGTGAGGAGAAGCCAAGTCCAGTGAAAGAGAAAAAAGAAAAAGAAATGTGCCCGTCCACAGTTCTGTAACATGCACCACTCATTGTGCCATCACTCCCTTGTCATCTCCCATTGTATCCAATGTGTTCATCATTGTTTCAGTGGCTTGGATTGTACTCAGCAGTGTGTGACTCGACCTGCTACCCTACAGGATCTCCTGGCCCTATATCTCAATGTAGTGTGTTCGTTTCTTTGAAACACTTATCCCTATCCCTGCTAGGGCATATCCTGTCATATCTGGTGCCTTCAACAACCATTCAGCTGCTCAGATCACCCTAGATGGTTCTTGTCACCTCCAGCTCACTCCCTGGTTCTCCCAGCTGTCTACATCGATTTTGTGTGTTTGTTTCATGGATGCGCTCATCCCAGATGTCTCTGGGGCATTCCCTGGTGCTGTGGTAAGTGCTTTGTATGGCTGGCCTGGAGCTGCCTTAAGAGAGTTTCTGCTCCCTTTTGCTTGAACTGTTTGCTAATATGTTGTGAGGTGTTCTACAGCTTCTTTAGCCACTTCCTAGTGTCCTTGTCATGTCTGGATGGTCCCAACATGTCCGCTTCATCTTGGGTACTTGACTTGTTGTTATGGATTCACAGTTCACTGGCAGTACCACCAGACCAGACCAACTTATTCTTTTCCTTGCCTCTTCTCAATGGACAGGGACACAGTTATCTTAAGGCTCTGGCAGAAGCCTTACCACTCATACCAGTACTCAAGGAGTACCATCGTCATCGTCCACACCCTTGGACACTAGGAGTCACCATACTCTCACTTATGGCCAACCATTGTTCCTCTAGACATCTCAGTCATAGATGGTCTAGCATGACACTTCCTGAAGACGGATACCTACTCCCTTAGCCAACCATGGAGCATCCTGCCTTCCCCTCATTATCCCACTCCTCACCAGATGCAGGAGTACGACTTGCCACGACCCAGGCTGTCCCTACAGCCAATGTATAGCCACATGGAACCCCTTGTCTGCATATGGTATTAGATGCATTTCCAATCATCTGTTGATCCTGATGCTGATCCTCATCACCCTGAGACAGCGGATCTCCATTCAATCCTTGCCTTAGTTCCTGATGGGATCTCGTTCTTGATCTCCCATCACTTGTATGCCAAATGGACACTATAGCCATATAGAGCATGTTTCATCTTTTGATCCTTTGATCCTGTTGATCCTCTTCCGATCTTCATGACAGTGGGACCCCTCTTTGACCCTTTTGTCCCTTCCCATTATGGGAAGCCTATTTGATCCTTCATGGATCACCCTTTGCCCTGATGGTCTGTGCACCATCATGCTACAGTATATATAGAGCTACACTTGTTTTGATGTAGTCTCTAAGCTAGTTCTAGACCAGAATATCTGCCTGTATTCATACTGCAACTTCTGTTGCCCTTGTACTCGCAATCCTATTTTCTTATTTCTGATGGAATCCCATTCCTGACCTCCCATCACTTGTAGCCCCAATGGACTCTATAGCCATATAGAGCACATTTCACCTTTGATCCTGTTGATCCTGTTGACCCTCTTCTGATCTTCTTGACAGCAGGACTCCTCTTTGATCCTTTGATCCTTCTAGGATCACCCTTTACTCTGATGGTCTGTGCACCCTCAGGTTATAGTATATATAGGGCTACACTTGTACTGATGTATCCCTAAGCTAGTTCTCTGCCAGAATACTTACTTGTATTCCTACTGCAACTCCTCATTGCCTCTTACTCGCAATCCTATTCTTGCTTGCTGGTGTACTGGTGGCAGGATCCCTCTTGAGTCTTGTCCACTCTTGATATTGTTGCCATTTCATGCTCTTTGTCTTTCGGCTCTTCAAGGCATTAGCTTGTGCTTGTACCCTCAAGACCCCAAGGGTTTCCTTCCAA
Source organism: Boletus pseudoseparans (assembly GCA_038092835.1). Taxonomy (NCBI): domain Eukaryota; kingdom Fungi; phylum Basidiomycota; class Agaricomycetes; order Boletales; family Boletaceae; genus Boletus; species Boletus pseudoseparans. The sequence goes on from JBBPRC010000110.1 coordinate 5,539, forward strand.
GGACAGGATGGTACTTTGCAGGGCCAATTGGCTCACAGTACACTAGGTTGTATCAAGACTACTTTGTCTCTTCCCATCCATGAACAGTTGTGACTAACTTTGCTAGGGCATGAGCTCACTGTAAGTGTAACACCAAATCTTCTGGCTTGCTCGACTTCACCCTTGACTTGACTCTTGTGCCTACTCCATCCCATGCTCTATCTTGGTCACCTGCAGGTACCCAACATCACCCAAGCCATGGCCTAGGGGGCTTGGCCTGGCCTCACAAAAATCCAAGCTGGGCCCTTGGACCCTACAGGCCAACTCTGAACGCCTGGCCTGTCTCAGCTCATAGAGGCTCAGCCCAGCTCTGTACAATGGGGAGGTGGTTTGCTGATGTGGGGGAGGTGTATTAGCACACTATTTCTATCAGTCTTGGTATTACTATTGGTGTCAGTGTTGGTGTTTTGTTGTTTCATGAGGTAATGTATGCTGCAGGTTGTGTGCATATGTCACCAGCTCACAAGATTGCTCTCAGAGGGATCATATATCTATGACCTGGTGCAGAAACCAAGCATGATTAACCTTCTCACCAGAACTCTCAGCTCAAATTTTAGAAAGGGAATGTCTGGTCAGGTGAGTATATCAGACTCTATTATACCTTTTAAACTGATTACTTTTGTGGCTGAAGACATTGTAACACTATAAACATTCACATTGGGTAAGGGCAAAAGGAATGTTGTGGAGGATGATTCAACTACTTGGGTAGGGTGAGATAACAGATGTAGTAAGAGCAGAAGAAACTAGACATACAAAGTACTACTATCAAAAGGAGAGGAAGTAAATGCCCTGTGAACTCTCTGGTAAACAACATGAAATTGTTTGTAGTGTGGATCTCTAGATGCTTGAGCCACTTGTAGTAGTTGAAGGACTGGAAAATAAAGACTTTGCAGTATTTCAACCTCACTAAATTGCAGGGTTTGTTCTGAGATCTCACAGTAGTGACTGAATAGAGCCTGTGCATTTTAAATCATTGGAATAAGTTAAGGCCCAGATGAGCAAGTGACTTACTCCAGTGATAACAAAGGCAACCATAGACATGGGAATCTGGTTATTGTTCAGGATACCCAGATGCTTGATTCCAAGCTGGAGATGCTTGAAATTTCCACAAAACTCCACCAACCCATGGTAAATCAGTGAGTTGGCAAAAAAACGAACCTGGTGTCAATAAATTATATTTAAGATGAAAACACCATTGGTATAATAGTGTGATTGCATACCTCTCCATTATGTTGCTTGTGACAAAACCAAAGGCACTCCAAATCCAATGCCTCTACTAGAACAAGTACTTGCTTACTGGATCTGTTGATGTCAATTGCAGGTAGATGAGAAAATGCTCCCCTCCTTTGCAATTGCAAGAAAATATGAGAAGTCATCAAATTTCTTTGGGAGAAATGAGAAAACCCATTGGAATGAAACAAAGTATCATGCATGAATGTGTGAGCACTTTGGGTGGCTTTCTCAGCCTACAATGTAGCAATACTAGTATATCAATAGTCACAAAATGAAGAAGTATGCACTTACTTTATTCAGTATGGCATTGGACTCAGGAAATTCCACTAGGATTGTTAGTAAGCTTTGTATGGATTGATTTTCAAAGTCAAAACCTACCAACTCATTTTGGTGAACACAGTCTCCACCACTCAACTATATCACTGGCTGCTTTGTCCAGCAAAAGAAGAAAGAGATCATTTTTTGAGGATTGATTGATCTCCTGGGTTCTTGATTGCAAGAGGTCCTTCAGTATCACAACAACAGAGTGATGGATAATAGAGATATTGGAGAGTGGTGTTGGTATCTCTTGACCACCACAGAAAGTGCTGACCAACAGTTTTGCTTCAAGCTCAGGATAAATGATAGTTGCAAGCTCCTTTTTCAGTTGTTCAGAAGTGATGGGAGAAGGGAAGGTAAACTTGAAGTCCTCAAAAAAAATGGTGAAGGCTATATTATTTATTAGTTTTATGCTACTGACTTGAAGTAATCATTACATAAACTTACCAATAGAAACAGACTCCTGAATTTCTAAAAGAGTATTTGGATTGTTCAAGTAGATCTTTTCTAGCTTACTCCATAGAAGGTTGCTAGTAGCTCCTATTAAGTATAAGCAAATATTGGTAGAAGCCAAAAAAAAAAAACAGTCAATTTATCTGACATTATAAACCCAAGCAAACCTAAAAACAGTTAAGTTTATTGTAACACAAAAAGTACTAACTTACTCTTATTGATGGGATGAGAGAGGTTTTTTCGAAGTTTTTGAATGGCAGAAGCTACAAAATCAATCATATTAGAGCATCAAACTGAGTTCACAAACTTATAGGATACAGTGGGAGTTGGCTTGATTGAATCTGATATTTTGAATGGATTAAGATATCTCCATTCATGTATGACATCACTAATCAGTTGGACATAAGTGTTAGAGGACATTGGCATAGTGTAGAGGAAGTGGGATGTTCTAAGACATCTGCTTCCACTGTGGGCAAGACATTAGGCAAAGTATTTCTTTGACTTTGAAGTGAAGGCTAAAATAACATAAATATATTGATGAAGGCCTAATGAAGGGTAATATCATTACTTACAGGTTGAATGAGCTGATTTCCTAAGAACTGAGCACTTTCTATGAAGGTATTACTATCTGAGTCCTAGTTTGAAATACTATAATGATTGATCACTTACAGGTGTGTGTTGATAATGTCCTCCTTGGCCTTGAATGTCAATATTCTATTGGTTCAAAGATTAGACTGATAATGTAGGAGATTCACAGAAATATATTTATCTGCTTAGATATCACATGGTGTTCAAAGCTTTGATGGCCATGTTGGGAGTAATGTTGATCAACATTCTATGTTGAAAATATACATAAGAGTGATTCGTTCAATTAATATCATAAAGATCATAACTTACCTGATCAGACACTTCCTGCTCATATTGGAAATAGTCATAATGGTATTCCTGGCTTGAAGTGTCAATGTTCTTGGTGTTTAAAAGACAAAGATAATTAGTAATTTAAAGGATATTATGGAGGTACACTTACTTGTCTAGACACTTCCTCGCCATATTGGAAATAGTTTTGATGATTGGAATGTTAATTTTTGGAAAGACAAAGTAATCACAAACATGTTCTACTTGGGAAAAGACAAGGATAAATCCACATAATATCACAGACATACACTTACCTGTCCATATAAAGAGTGGTCTTGATAGTACACTGTATGTAATGTTCTATTTGGGAAAAAAAATGAATTCAAATAATATCATAGTTATACATATGCTTACCTGTCCATGTCCAGCTGCTTCCTGGCCATATGAAGCATGGTATCTCTGGCTTGTAATATTCTAGTTGGCAAAAAAAAAGATGAATTCAAATAGTATTATGAAGCTCTTGGGCTTGCATTTCAGGAGACAGTTCCTGGTCACACTTGTTTTGCAAGCGTGAGCTCTCTTATTATAGACATACACTTGCCTGTCCAGGTGCTTCCTGACCATATAGAGAATATCCTTGATATGTCTGGCTTGGATTGTTCTATTTGAAAAAAAATTAGAAAAATAAAATAAAATAAAACAAAAAACAAAAAAAAGTGGATTTAAATAATATTATAGACATACACTTGCCTATCCAGGTGCTTTCTGCCCATATGGAGAATGGTCTTGATGGCCACCTTGGCCTGAAATAACAATATTCTATTGTTTTGAAACAAAGGGATCAGTGTTTGATGGTTTGGATGAGGGACATACCTCATCTGAGCTTGAAGTGCCCAGGTATTTAGCAGAATGGTACTCTAAGTTGGAGGAGGAATAGAACTGAGGGTACATAATGGTTGAAGGATGAGATGTATTATCTCCTATCAATCAGTGATCAGTGAGTCACTGACATCCTTGACTCAGCAAGTCATGTGGTTTGCAGCATGTTACGGTGTTGCACCAAGGCAAACCAGACCTTCTTTGATATCTGCCAAGCCTCTAAATTTTTCACCTGGTATGCATTTCTGGCCACTGTTATCACAGTTAACCACTTTGGAGTCCAACCCACCAATGTAGAGCTCTGAGTCCACCATGGTGGCACTTCTCTATTGAATACATGCAGCCTGTACCATTCTCCCCCCCAAGATCCTTGTCCACTCTTCATTCTAGCAAACCCTCCTGTGACAATGGTGCCTTTTCCCCCTTCTTCTTTTTTTTTGCTGTGCACATGTCCTCAAGCATCCCAGCCTCACCATTGCTCACATCAACTTTGACCTTGTCCAACCTTCAGCCAGTTTGACTATGCTACCTTCTTGGTGCTCATGCTTGCATTCCTTCAGACAAGCAAGGGAACTTGCAGATCACATCAAAGCTGTTTTCTATGGTGATGGTGGTGTATGCATCATCTCATCATGTCGTTTCCTGTACCTCACCTGAACCCATGCCTTGCAGCCTTGGCTGCCATCCCCAAACTGACCACACAGCTCACCCAAGTTCAGATTACCTCCCTTCTTTGTACAATGGGATTTACCCCAGAAAATTGATGTCACATGGCACATCATCTTATGTTTGTGATTCATCCACAAACAATCATGAAGGGCTATCAACTTGTGAGCAAGGCAATTCTGGACATATTGAAAAAGGTGGTGGCAGATAAGGCATGTGTTCTTGACTACATTTTGGATTCTGTGTGCCCTCATGCCCCACCATGACAGATTTGACTTTGAGCTCTTTCATAATGATTTGTTCAACATCACCAGAACAATGCTGTCATCCAAAGTCCTCTCCTAGGACAAGGATTTATTTGCAAATCATCAAGCTGCTGTTGATACCATCCTTCATCTCAAGGTACAGGCCTTCCTATATGTGATAGGATGCTTTATCTGACCATCATCATGTAGGGTTCAACTGACCTCAAGCACATTCAAATCATCAAAATCGTCAGCAGAAAGTTGACAGACATGATCCTCACCATCTTTGTGTAGGTTCTCCCTGGCCAGGTACATGCTGTTGGCATTATTGGTGTTCTTATCTCCTGATGCTTCATTGTCAGTCCCTTTACCATTGCCCCTGCTCACCACCCACTTAATTAGATGGGCATTGGAACTGGTGGTGGTTGCCCACTGAGTGCCATCATTTCATTTGAATTTGCCACCACTCATACTCATGGTCATCTCATGACCATTTTTTGCCTTCCAAGAATAGGGCTAATTCAGTACAATAATCATATAAAGAGATCTTCCTCGTTCTGACTATGCTTTTCCAGCTTCCTCTATCATTGGTATCATCATTGTTGCTGCATACAAGGATGGTATCCTCAATGCTCCCTGCCCTCATGCTGTGCCTATTATCGTTGTGACCATCAAGTTCTATCAACTGTTTATGGCATGCATCACATCTCAATTGCACATAGGCAACTGCACCAGTGTACCCCCACCCATACCTGCTGGTATACCCGCACCCACACCCCCAGTACCCAGGGGTATCTACAGGAAGACAACACTGACATGATGTCATTGATGACTCAATGCCATCAA
>JBBPRC010000111.1:0-10971 GCA_038092835.1 Boletus pseudoseparans
GGCAACTCATACTCAGGTCTAATTGATCCTGCGTCACTGAGGGCAGTTCCCCCCATTGACGATGTGCCTTCTCCTCTTTCTGAATTCCCGGGGAATCCGGGTCCGGCGAGGATGCTTGATTCTCGTAAAGTGAGTGGTCTTGTGTCCCTTCAAGTTCTCCACATATAGTACTTGTTTGCCCCTCCCAACCTTGACATGTCGACACGCCAGCCAACACATACTCCACATCCTATTACTACTATTATCTATAGCTAGTCGTGCTTCACTAGAACATCTCCGTCGTTACGCTCCGAGCCGCGATGTGCATTCAAAAACCCACTCTTAGTACGAAGACCACAATGACCATCGAACGACAACACTCACTAGCACTCGACACAATGCTCACCATCAGCAAACCAGCCTTTTCCACTAGCCGACGCTCCAGTGTCTCGGGCAAGTTAGCCGAGAACCCAGCTTGGCGCAGCGTGATCCAGACCGCCACAGACCGCCACAGACTGTCTCGACCCGTTGATATTCATAAGTGTGCGAGTCGCCCGCCCGCACCTACTAGAGTTACAACATTGTCACCTAGCACTACATAATATACTCAGGCTATTGTCCTTACTCGTAGTAGTACAGTCAATCTAACAATACATCGAAAGTAGACGATGACAGCGAACCTGAATGTCAATCAGTTATCGATAACTTGCTACAATTCTCATGGGACTTACCCACACGGCGTGTGGTGCAATGCGGTTCTCGCATTGCATACTCGAGGGCAGTCGAGTAGCCACCCTGTCGGACGGAAAGGCGGACGTGACCGACGACTTCGTCTGCCGCGCGTAAATCCCTTTGCGTCTTTTCGAGAAAGAGTCGATTGAGTTGTAGAGCGATGGTATTTCGATGGATTATTTCGTTGGCGAGGTCCTTTCGCATGCAGGATATTAAGCGGTCGCTCCGGGCAGCCTCTAGGAGGAGGTATGCTTCCATGTTACTATTACATGTTGAGGGAATGACACAACGTAGCGATCTGGGCTGGAAGAATGTTAGTTTGTGCTCACTGCGGGATGGTTGGCCCGTACTCACATCTATCTCGGAATCGCATTCAGGGCTATCAACATGTTCAGCCTGTGCACTGGCAGGCGACACTGGCAAGTCATGGAGGGCCTGAAGATGGGATCTTCCAGCAGTATGATGGTGCCATCCTGAGTCTATTGACGGATGAACTGGCGCCGTGCCAGTGTTCCCCAGCAGATCTGGCAAGAGCGGAGCGAATTGAAGGCCCTCGTTAACCTCCACGGGCTGAGGTAACATGCCGTGGTTGTTAGTACTTGCGTTCGCAGAAGGTGAAGGCTCTGAAAAGGCACGTTGAGGTGTTGCGGTGTCGACCATAATGGTAGTTTGCGTCGAAGTTATGCGTGACACATAGCACGAGGCAGTTCGCTAAGTTCGCTACTTACCTAACTACCACCTTCATGCCCCGAGCAAAGACTAGTACTCGCGGGCGGTTGAAGACGATCCGCTGTCCTCGTTGCGGAAAGAAATTTTGCACAGAGACGAATGTTCTCCAGCACATGAACCAGCCAAACGGGCCCTGCTATGGAGAATCTCTATTCAACGAGTCGTCAGATTTCCCCACTCACCGTGATGCTGCGGGGCTGGAGTTCCCTTACGACAGAGAACAACCTTTTTTCACTGAAGACTCTGAGGAACCCGGTCCCGCACCTCGATCTGCAACCCCTCGATGGGATGAAGATGTTGAAATGGATGTCAACGATCCAGACAATCCAGGGAGAGAACCAGAGGAACTACGTCAAGACAGATTCGTAGAGACGTTCGAAGGATGTGGAGAATCTTTTCCCGGTGGAAAGACGTTTATCGACGAGTTCAAAGAGGACCAGTATGCCGAACACAGAAGAGATAACATCTACTTTCCTTGGGCTTCGAAGCAAGAATGGGCGTTTGCGTCGTGGCTGCTGCGTTCTCGCCTTAGCATGGCAGCCATTGATGGTCTTCTGTCGCTAGACATTGTAAGTGCTCGCGTTTCTGTGTATTCCATATTCTGATCTTTATCAGATTAAAGCCGCGTCGCTGTCATTCCGTTCCGCAAAGGAGCTGAGGACTCGCGCCGAGATTCTTCCTTCTGGCCCCAAATGGCTGTGCGAGACGCTGCGACCAGAGTATCCTGTCAAGCAGCCACTCCGTCTTTTCTACCGAAACCCAATTGACTGTCTGCAAGCTCTTCTCAGTAACCCCCTCATCCAATCTCATATCTCGTTTGTCCCGCGCAAGGTTTGGACGTGCGCAGCAAAAATTTGTCGTGTCTACGATGAATGGCTGAGTGGGGACCGCGCCTGGGGCATCCAAGTGAGTTTATCATCTACCTCTCAGTAACCTGGAATCATAACGCTCCTCTTAGGAGGCGCTGCCACCCGGTTCCACTGTTCTAGGAGTTGTACTATCGTCTGACAAGACAAACATCTCCGTCATGAGCGGCAATCGTGTTGCCCATCCGGTTCTCATCAGCCTCGCTAATATTGAAGCCGGCATCCGTAGCAAGACATCACTACATACCTACCTTCTTCTCGCCCTGCTCCCCATTGCCAAATTCACTCACAAAGTCACCCGTGTTCGCGGCTTACTGCAAGACCGGCTCGTGCACCAGGCCCTTAATGTCGTGTTGTCTCCACTGAAGACCGCGGCGCAAGTTGGAGTTATGATGAACGATCCAGTCGGAAACTTACGCTACTGTTTCACCCCAATTGCTTCCTGGATCGCAGATACGCCCGAAGAGTGTCTCCTGGCGGCAACGGGCTCGAAGGCTTCCCCAGTCACCACGGCCACTTCAAAAGATTTCGGCGATCCCTATCGGCACCCATCCCGTTCTGCGACGAAGACGCTGACGGCAATTCGTCTCGCTTGCTCGCAACACTCACCAGCCGACTACAAGAATTTTCTCAAGGCTATCAAGCAGTTGTACTTGAACGGTGTTGTCGAGCCATTCTGGATGGGCTGGCCGATGTCGGATCCTTGCGATTTCATCACCGTTGAGCCTCTGCACCACTTCCATCGATTCGCTTGGGACCACGACGTCAAGTGGTGCATTACTGTTGTAGGGGCCGATGAATTGGACTTTCGTTTCTCCGTCATCCAGCCACCAGTAGGGTACCGAGGGTTTGATGAAGGGATATCCCGACTGAAGCAAGTTACTGGCCGTGACCACCGCGCGGTTCAGCGCTACCTCATAGGAGTAGTGGCTGGTAGTATCCCTCGGAGGTTTCTTATGGCGCTCCGCGCGCTTTGCGACTTTCGTTATCTCGCACAAGCACCGACATTTACTGACCGATCTCTCGATCAACTTGCGGAAGTTCTTCAAGAATTTCATCAGAATAAAGATGCAATCGTGCAGCACGGCGCACGAGATGGTTGGGCAATACCCAAGCTCGAGCTCCTCCAGAGCGTAGTCCCAGGCGTTCGTCAATCGGGTGCTGTGATGCAATGGACTGCCGATATCACCGAGCACGCGCATGTCGAAGAAATCAAGACGCCAGCTCGTGCTGGCAACAATCAGGATTATTACAGCCAGATCGCGCGTCACCTTGATAGGCTGGATAAGTGTTTTCGCTTCGATCTCGCACTCTACAAGCAGGCTCAAGATGAGGTCACAGCAGAGGACGAAGGCTTCGCAGATGACAGGGATGACGAGGATCATGAACCTGGCGCCGAAGAACTCTGTTTTGCCGGGTATTCTGACCCTACACGGCCAATCGTCGACTATTTCTCGATTTCCGCGAATCTCCTTCGAGGATCTCATCCCTCTGCCATCCGACCTTATCGCACGTTTTCTACCACAACAACTGCCTTCCATCTTGCAACCAAACCCTCGCTACGGCTGACTGTCGCTGCGGCCTCTGCACGATACGAACTTCCAGATCTTGCCGCTGCTATCTCTTCCTTTTTTGCACAATGCAATGATGGTTCGGTGCGGGCCATTAGCGGTGACACAGGGCTTCAGATATGGTACAAGATACGGGTACAGCAGATGTCATATCACAACAAGACCCTCGAGCCACCACAATCTCTCCGTGCCGTTTCTGGCTCCCCTACGAATCCATTTGGTCAATACGACTCGGTTATTGTCAGCTCCCAGCCTGAGAGCGACTGGCCGAAACATGGACTAGCAGGTCATTCTGTCGCCCAGCTGCGGGTGATATTCCGTGTTCTGGGTTCCAACATTTTCCTCGCCTACGTCCAACGCTTCACTATCGCCAACCAAGGGAACATCAGTTCTATCACCGGAATGTACCATATGAAGCGAGCAGTGCGGTCAAATGGTCAACGCATTGGTGAGGTGATCCCGCTGACTTTCATCCGTTCTCCCGCCCACCTCATTCCTAATTTCGGTGCCACGGCACACCCGCGCTTGACCAAATTGAACAGCTATGAGATGAGCACGGAGTTCTGGTTGAATAAATATTGGTCGAAGGAATTGTACTTTGCACTTTCGTAGGTATCAGACCCTGTGTATTTCTGTCTACGCATACTATGAGCCAGCAATTCTATTACATAGTTATTAGTCGATTATCGATGATTGATGATTCCCGCTGATAACGCGCATTTGGGTTCCCACGCTCTGGCTACCCACAACCAACCGAGCTCGACAGATGGCGAACGACGATGTTCTACCTAGCGGTGAGCAAGTGAGTGGTGGTTGCCACCTTGGGTATTTTTTTTTTCAATTTGTTTTGTCACCTGCAGCGCCAACTCCGGTCTCATCCGACGCCGTACAACCTATCATGTGTGAGTATTGCCCGACCCGCTCTGTTACGGTGTCAGTACGAATCCATCTCACAAATGCCCGCAGATCTCAACAATACCTCCACAACTCAGAAGAAAAACTGATTGGAACAGGTCTACGATGGATCCGCTACTCGAGAACCGCAGCTCCCAGACCCGTGTCCAGCTTGATGAGCAGCAAAGTATAGTATTTCTAAAATTTTTATACCCAGATCGATTTTTGCTTCGGAAGATACGACATCAGCCTTCCGACGAACACTGGACAATGGGGCAGATACTCGAGAAGTTCCGAGAGAAAATGTGGTATGGTCCTCGTCTGTCGAGCTGCGAAGGGTGGACATCGTCATCTGGCTGCCCTCCCCTCGACTCCAAGGCCATCAAAAACCGTGAAGAGAATCTCGAGAAGTTCATAAGCAACGTACTTAACGCTGTTAGCGCAATTTGCGACACGACGTTCTTGTGGGTTTACTTTAGCGCCCGTAGATTGACCTCCTGAATTCATCACTGAACAGCCATTGGGACGCAAAATCATCGAATACGCCCTTGGACGGATCCAACGCACGTAGAAAACCGGATATCACTTGCTACTTTGATGCCGCGAGTGCCCGCAACCTTCACTGGGGACAAGTTGCCACCTTTTGCGAAGTGAAGAACCGAGATACTGGGGCGAAACAACGCAGTTCATTTACGGAGATAGCTGGGAAGACATCGTGTATACAAGCCGTGCAAGATGGCCGCCACGCCGTCCCATGCCTCCGCTTCCTCGGATCCTCTGTATACCTCACAGTCTTCGACCGTGGTGGATCGATTTGCACACACGGCTTTGACGTTCATAATTCGCCAGAAGAATTTCTTCGTATTCTATTGGGTGTGTCCCTTGCGGATTACTCCTCTCTTGGGTTCGACATGTCGATCGAATGGGACGGCAGAGTAGTCCGTCCTGATAGTCCAAAAGTCCACGGTGACGAGACAAGGAAGGATGAAGAATCAGGCACTGATGAGTCAGAAGACGAGGACGAGGAAGAGGACGAGGACGAGGAAGAGGAAGAGGACGAGGACGAGGACGAGGACGAGTATGATGTGGAGGACGCGGGTCGGAGGAAATGGCTGTACATCGTTGACAAGGAGGGTCGCGTCTGCAAGATCTGGCTCAATCGGATCCTCTCTATTTCAGATGCCCTACTCGGTCGAGGGACAACTGTTTGGGAGGGAGTTATTGATGCTCCTGGAGTGAAGACGACTCTCGCGATCAAAGACTCCTGGATCGACCCCCTCAGGAAATACACCGAAGGAATGATTTTGCAAGCTCTAGAACGACATGATATTGAAGGTGTTCCCAAACTCTTTGCCGAGCAGCAAGTCAAAACTCGACACCGTGCTGGTGAGGCAACGGAGGTCAACTATTCTACGCACTTCCTTCGATCAATGTTGCCAAATGTCCACTCTCCAGATGACTTCCACCTCCGCGTCTTATCCCGCCTCGCCACTAGTCCCGTTGGTACTCTTCTCCTCGATTTTTCCTCTCTCGGTGAGCTCTTGGTCGCATTCTTGGACTGCATCATTGGTGAGTCCCAAAGTTTCTCATGCTTTCCGACTTCTGAGACAACATAGCGCACAAGAATGCTGTGGAGCTCGCTCATATTTTGCACCGTGACATTAGCCTTGTCAATCTCCTCCTCGCCATGATTGGCCAGCAGAAGCGGACGGCTCACGAAAAATACGTACGTTGTTATCTGTCTGGCAAAGCACAGCAGGACCTGTGTAAAAGAATCTCCGGACTTACACGGCGAGGCGTACTTGCTGATTGGGGTTATGCAGTCCCGATCCCTCCAACTGCAGTCCACGTAGAAAATCATTCCTCCCCCCCCAGTCCGACCAATCCTCCGACATCACCGATTCAGTCGCCTAGTTCAGCTGGGACACCAGTTGACCTTGTCCCTGTCAGGCATATAGGTACGGGTCAGGGAATCACTACTGTTCCCGCTCGGCAGCTGACAGGAGACCACGACATTGTTCTCCTGATGGGCACCGATGATCCGAGCACGGACTCGCGTCATACGGTTGATACGTGCCCACTTTACCGCACGGTAGGTCGCCATATTTTTAACTTGAGTCCATTAATCCAAGCTACCGCAGGGGACATGGTCCTGGATGGCAGCTGAGCTCGTTATGGCTGGCCCTGGTCAGCCAGTAACGCACAACGCACTTCACGACCTGGAGTCGTTCTTTTACGTTCTCGTCGGCATATGCGTCCTGTACTCGGAGCCATCGAAACAAAAATCTGACGAAGAGCTGTCAGAGTGCTATGACAAACTTTTCAACACATTCACTCCAAGCATCCTCAAAACCATTACCATCCAGTCGGACCTAACGTGGTTCCCGCACGTCATGAAGCATATATCACCGTACTTTCAACCACTCGTCCCACTCCTCAACAACCTCCGAGCCGCAATCATTCTACCTATGATCACCACTGCGGATGGGAATTTCGGTCGCAAAACTTTGTTCAGCCATGACGTGGTTATCCAAGAGCTTATCACTACTCTCTCCTCCCTCAGTTCTAGCTCATGGGGTGACACCGGGAACCTGGAGACTCCAGAGACGGTCGGTTCTCATTGTCTGTCAAACCAGCTTGGAAAAAAGTCGAGCGATCTGCTCGCTCCCCCACCCTTTCTTTCACGAGACCCGCCTTTGAACGTCCACCGTCATTTCGCATACAGTGATTCGGGGGTATATCTTGGCCACGATGTAAGGCATCTGGGTAGGGCTCACTCCGATGGTCCAGATGGGACCGAAATTCTTGATCCGCAGCACGACTTTGTCCCCCCCATGCTGTCGAGGTCATCGAAAAGGACTACAAATAGACCCCTCCCTCCACCCTTAGTGCCGATTCATACGTCTGTGGGTGGAAAGCGTCTAGTTTGTAGCGACTCGCGACTACCGGTACGGCGACCTCATGACAGCGATTCGGATGATTTTGTACCTCCTAGTCATCGGAAACGTACCCGATTATCGATCGGCCCTTCTCAGTCCAGTAATCACTCAGTGGTCCCGGGAAGCACGGCCCAAGATGATCCTTTTCTACGACGGTCTATGCGCCACAAATCCCGAAGCTAATACTGCAAACTGCAAACATGCAAAATTACTTTTTTTTTCTTCGCAAAGCCATCTCGGCTCACCTCGCTGTTGTTGTCTCAATTATGTTTAGGCTCACCCCATCACGTCTTTCGCGTCGATATTGCTACATAGGTTTCTTACATTGCCGACAACGTGTTGCCAAAATATTTGTAGTTTTGAACATGAGGCTTCCCTCATAAATACCCGATGTCCCCCGTGCAAGTGGAGTGTATCGTCTCCTCCCTAGAATCACCATGGCTCCGAAACGAAAGCTTGCTACCACGAAGTTCACCGGGGATTCCCAGGCTGGAGTTGAACCTGACACTGCCCCTTCCAATCAAAAACGACGCAAAGCAGCTGAGCAACGCGATCACGATGTTGGCGGTAAGTTTTTACTGCAAACCATTGACCTCTCGTACCATGGTGCATTCTAGATGCGGTCGTTTCAGAGACACAGTCGACGCAGAGACGCTCTTCACGCGCTGGAAAAGGTCGTGGGGGAACAATGTTGCAGCTACAAAATATCGAGCGTCTTCAAATTGCAAAACCTTCACGTCAGGCCACTCGACGACTTGATATAGCTACGCAGGGACTAGAGGACAACCCGATGGCTCCATCCCATACCTCAACGCTTCAGGAGCAGAGTCAACCGCCCCCATGGACAGCAAACTCTGTTCCGTTGGCAGAAGTTCAGCCGAGCTTCATGATGTCTCAGCCCGGTCAACGTTTCGGCTTCCAGGTACCTCCTCGGGGCATTACCTCTGCTGAGGTGACGTCTACTTCCCAAAGCCAGACTTCTTGGTCCAGGCCTCCGTGAGTAATTTGTAAATTTTTTTGGTGATCGTCTAGAGCTTATGTGATGATCAGATCGACGGCGCCGGTGTCGTCATACCCATCTTCTTGCAGTCCCTCCGTCTATTTTGGGGGAGAATCTACGACACCGACCTCGTACACACCGTCTGATTGTGGGTCAAACAACGGATATGAGGACAATTTTCAGCCAGTTCAGCCCCTACGACGATCTCAACTTCGGATGCTAGCGGCAGCAACTCAGTCTCCGGGTCCAATTGCACGAAACTCTCATGCACGCCATTCTTCAAGTTTACCCGACGTCGGTGTTGCTCGGACTCAAGTTCCCACTATTGAAACACCACCTGTCGGACTTCGTCGAACGTGGTCTTTCTCTCAACTACCTGCAACAGTATCATTGCCGCACACTATTCTGGTCCCGGGGGGTGGAGACAATGACCCAGGTGCTCCCACAATTGATGAACTCTCTCCGGACGAGGACGAACGCTTGGCGGAGTTAAACCTTCGTGGTCTACGTGAGTACATTCTCGCCCTCCCTCAGCATATACTCATGACATTTAACCTAGACCTTCCCGCTCAGCAGAGTGAAGACTCAGTTCTCAGTGGGTTAAATGTGCATCCATTACCGATTCACTCATTAATTGTGGACATAGCCGGATTCAATGAACAGCATAGTCAACTTGTTTCGGTCGCTCAAAGTAAGTGAATAAATGAATTGTTATCCTTACTGACGCTGTATCTAGGGACCGTGGAACACGCAGCCTCGCACAATCACAGCAATGGTGCAATGGAATCCGTCGGACAGCGTACGCAAAGTCATTCAACCGTACCAAATGTCCAGCGTAAACCATTCTCCGTTGCCCAAAGTGAGTCACGCACTCAGTTCGAGTTCCAACTAACACCACATTAGGGGAGGAGGAAGATCCCGCCCCACAGCGCCATGGTCTGCAAGGCAACCTCAACAACCAATCCCGCGAGCAAAATAGGAGGCCCGCAGCATCCACCTCTCAACACCTACCCGTCACCCAAAGTGAGTCCCCCAGTTGGTTCAAATTCTAACTAATGCCACATTAGGGGAGGAAGAAGATCCCGCCTCGCAACGCCAGAGTCCCCAGAGCAACATCAATAATGAACTCCGTGAGCAAAATGGTCTGTCTGTGGCCCCCCCCTCTCAGCACAACCACGAACCCGTCCCTCAAAGTAAGTGATTAACACCGCGATATCATCCTCTAACATTATGAAGGTGAGGTGGAAGACGTTGTTGCTCAGCATCGTCAGCGCAACCGCGCTCCCCGTCTTCCCAGTAATGTGCAGCTCCTAGCCATCGGAAAACAGCAAGCATCCGAGCGCTCCCGCAGTACCACCCGCGCGACTACGTGTTACGCTTACCGTGACAACTGGAGTTAACACAGTTGTGGAGAGCAAACAACGAGAATAGCAATGTTCTGTTTGATAGTCGTCAACTTAAGCGGAGCGAAGTCGATGATGTCGCACTCAACCCTTTGAGTAGGGTCCTCTTGTGACGATGCGAAGTCCCAGTTCTTCGCAGGAATAGGGAGAGAAGTCTGAGCGAGAAGAAGAGGGCTTCGAGGAGATCTCCAGTAAATGCGGTATGAATTGCGTAGAACTAGATTGGGTTTCTACTGTACAACGCTCCAGTATTTGTACGATGCAAGAATCAGCATGGACCATCGGGTCCCATAGGAAAGGTAAGTGTTCCGCAAGTCGGAACAGAATGGACGAACAAGAATTGGAAGAGGAACGGAATCCCGCTGTCAGGAAGAGCGGAATGGCAGCGAGTGGGACGGAATGGAATAAAACGGAAGTCATACTTGGGAAGAGTCGCCAAGTGACAGTACAGCATCGTAGGGATAAATCGGAAGACATCGGATGGGGCTGTCCCATCATGAGGAGAGAAATGAGTCTGAAGGATGACAAAGCAAAGAAATAAATGCAGCAACAAGTGGAAAACCGTAACATTAGCCCCTCCCTATGGCTCGAGGTTCCACCCTCAAGACTACTCCTCTATTCCTTCGTTAATCGTCTCCACAGTTGACCTTGTAGTCGGTGAGATCATACGTATCCTTGATCGACGGCTTTTCCCAGCAGAACTCCAGTATATGCCCTTGGTGACCGCAGCATAGGCAAGTAGTGAAGGGGCAATCTTTTTGCGCATGTCCTGGCGCTGTTTTACGACAGACGGGGCAAGTGTAGCGGGGGCAGTCTGGTCGTATATGGTCCGTGCCCCTACAAACAAAGCATTGGGTG
>JBBPRC010000112.1:0-10923 GCA_038092835.1 Boletus pseudoseparans
CCTTCTACCTCTCCCTCTGCATCTTTTTCCCCATCTCTGCCCTGTCCCTCCACATCCCCCTCCAACTCCACATCATCTCCAGCACTACCTCCAGTGTCATCTCCGACGATGATCAAGGGGGCCGCACAGTCCTCTGCCATGAGCTCTGTGATCTTCAAGCCATCCACCCTTGCACCCAACTCCTCATCTGATGGCTCCAGCCCTTGCTTGCCAAAGAGCTTCTTCACCATGAAATCAACAAGGTTGTCAAGGCAGGCATTCATTCGATCAACATTGCAGGAGTTCTTCCACACTCTGTTCTGCATGTCTGCAATGACAGCAGTGAGCTGATTGATAGCAGTAATGATGTTGTTCGCCTGCTTCCTCCTTTCAGCTTGATCTTCATCATCCTTGTCGTCAGAGCTCCGCTTCCTCTTCTTCAATGGCCCAGCCTCTAATTCCACCACCAACTTCCTCTTCCCCATCATCTCCAACTGCTCCAATGGCTGCTCTGAACCAGGCCACTCACACTTGACCTTGGCATGGCAACACACCATACACAACATCAATTTGCCAGGTGCAGACTCGCACAGCAGTCCCTTCTCCTTGCACTTGACACAGTGAGGGGGGGCACAACTCTTGCCCTTGTTGCCCCCCTGCTCATCCACGATTGCTGCCACCTGCTCCGGTCAACTCCGAGTTGGTGATTACTCACCTTGTGTCTCACCGCATTTTCCTTGTGATGACGCATCTCCACCTTGGTCGCCTGCCTGATCTTCTCGTTTCTCTCCTTCTCTGACCTGTGATGCTCTGCCACCACCACCACCTCCATGCACTGATGCGCCTCCTCCATCTCATGCCATTTCTGCTCCTCCTCCTGCCTCTTGCACTCAGCCTCCACCTTGCACTCCTTCTTGTGCTCAGCCTCCGCCTTGTGCTCCTTCTTGTGCTGCCTGTGCTCCGCATGCTTTGCATTGCTCATCTCCTCATTGTTGTCCATCTTGTCCTCAATGTTGACATTGGGCCAAGTCTTAATGTTGGTGAGGTTGATAGTGTTGGTGGATATGGTAGTGGTTTGTGGTCAAGAGCAATTCTGGGCAATGCCGACCTATATACACAAATTCAAGTGGAGTCCAAATCATTGCTTTCGCTGATGTCATCGGTGGACCCCACTTGGTCTAGACTCAGCCGAAGTTTCTGCATTGTTTGTCGGACTTATGTATGTAACTCCATTCTGGTTTTCAGGGGACTTCTCACTTTGGGCCTCAGGGGCTCAGCCCTAATAGGGGGATACTGTCATATCCCTAATTTTGGTCATAGTTATCAACTCCGAACATCTCTGGTTGGACTTACCTTTGCAGATATTGAGAAGTCATTTTCAATCCACAGACTTTGTGCCAGAGTTGTAACTCCAGTTGGACTTCTTATCCCCGTTAGTACTAGTTCAATTCATTTTCATCCTGTCCATACCTTGCAGTACCTTGCAACCCATCAGCTTATATTCACCCCCGCTGTCACTCTTGCTGTGTCTGGCTATGTCATGCCACCCATTCATTCATCACCTATATCCTATGCGCCTTGACAGCTCTGGTCTGAACTTACTCCGGAACTCAGTATATAAGCTCTTCACTTTGTATTCTAGTACCCTCAGTTTGAATATCAATTTAGTTTCCCTCTCCTCATGTCTCAGTCCTCCTCACTCTCTTTTGCCCTCATCTCCTACTCCTCCTAAATACCAGGGCACGGGATTGGCAAGGGCACAACATACATGTCTTGCGCCGAAGCCCTGCTCTGACCTTCATTCCACACCTCCACTGACAACTCCATCTGGCCTCCACCCCCTTTCTCTATTTAGTCTCAGACCTCTGTCTGGACTTAGCTTACAGGATCCAGACTTAACAGGATTGCATTTTCCTTGGGATTTGGGGAGGGGGCCAATGATATCAATGGAAATGATTTCCCAAGATGCATTTGGGATTTTATTTGGATGGAGGGGGGTGTGACAAGATTGTGTATTTGTTTTTGTCTTTTGACATTTGTCACATCCCTTAATATATCATTCAATGTCTTTATGGATTATTGGCCAATAAAATTTTGCATGATTGGATCATGTGTTCATCAAATTCTGGGGTGTCCTGCAGTTGGATGATCATGATTTTCTACAATGATTCTTTCTCTTAGGAATACACTTTTGGGTATATACAATAATTGTTTCCAATAGACAATTTCATTGATTTCTTTCCATTCCAAATGTGTCATTTGGAGTCCTTTAATTGTATATTTTTCCTGTAAGTGTTGGATTCTTGTGACCACTTGTTCCACTGTTTCTTTGTTGAAGAACACAGCAGCTATGACAACAGATGTTTGTGGATGAAGAGAGTGCATAGCAGCACCACCTTCATTGATTCTAGGAGGGCAACAGATGATGGTAAGAGGATTTGTTGTTTGTTGTCAAGGTTTACCCCCTTCTCAAAATCTGGCCTCCAGGATTCATTTTGCCAGAACAATGGACAAAGGTGAAATGATATTCCTGCAACAGTTGCTGCCATTGAGCTTGCCAATGAGATAAATTTTGGGGTTTTGTGTAAAATTCAAGGTTCTTGTGGTTGGTCAAAACCTCAAATAGTTGATGTGCATCAAGTAAAAATAACACCATTCCTTGAGTGTGAAGATGATCATGGCAAGTTCCAGATCAGCAGCATGATAATTATGTTCAGCTTCAGACAAGGACTTTGATATGAAAGCAATCAGATACCATCAATCATTTTGCTTTTGTGACAACACTGCAATCAATCCTACATCCAATCCATCAGTTTCAATTTGGAATAGATCAGTATCTGTGGGCATGGCAAGGGCTGAAGCAGTTGTGATTATTTGTTTGAGGGAATCAAAAGCCTGTTGGCAAGACTCATCTCAAATGAAGTCTTTCTTTTCAGATGTGAGAGTGTTGAGAGGACAAGCAACACTGACAAAGTCTTTCATGAATCAACAATAAAAGTTGAGGAAACCAAGAAAGCCACATAATTCCTTTCATGTTTTTGGTATAGGCCATTTGAGGATTTCTTTCACTTTTGTTTGATCCATTTTCACTATATAATGTCATATGACAAGTCTGAGATATTTGGTCTCTGTTTGTTTGAACTTGCATTTGGTATGTTTGAGGAACAATTTATTGTCGCATAATATTTATAATACTTCATGGACTATTTTACAGTGTTTCTTAATCATAGTAGTAAAAATCGTTAGTTTGTCCATGTAGATGACTACTTTTCCTTTGCTGATGAGATCTCAGAAGAGATAATTCATCATTGTTTGGAAGATAGTGGGGGAATTAGTAAGGCTGAAGAACATTACTAGGGGTTCAAATAATCTGCAATTTGTTCTAAATGCCACTTTCCATTCATCACCATCAGCCATTCTTATATTATTATAACCCCATCGAACATCAAGCTTGGTGAAGTATTTGACTGACTTAAGCTTGTCAATGAGTTCAGAGATAAGCAGTAAAGGATATCAATTTTTTACAGTGATGTGATTTAATTTACAATAATCCTGTACAGGGTGTAATCATGAAGAATGGTGATGCAAATGGAGATTTGGAAGGCCAAATATGTCCTGATTTGAGGTTTTATTTGAGGAACGCATCTAATTCCTTTTATTCATTGAGTGTAAGGTTGTATGTTTTGTAATTGATTACATGATCCCAAGGTTGTTTAGGTGGTAATTCATCAAAATTTTCTTTGTCAAAGACATCTTTATAGTCATGGTAACATTCTGATATGACATCTTCAAATGTTCATTTGACTTTCTTTTTTTTACCCACTTTGATTGCTAAATTGGTTGACAATGTTCTGATATAGTTATCAACATCAACCTTAAATATTCACTTGTTATTGCCTTCATTGGTATTTGGATCCTTGTCATCATCTACTGGGATCAATGTGGGGAGATGATCATTTGCACAGGTAAATTTTATTTCCTGTTTTTGTCAATTGATGTAAGGGTTATGGACTTTCAGCCAATTGTAGCTTAGGAAGATCAAATGTACTCAGACATATTACCACTAGAGCCAATCATTCCTGATGATTGTATAGATAATTCAGCCATAGTGAATCCATAGATTTCTCCTCCTTTGTTCATTGTTCCATCAGCCTTATAGATGGGGATTGTGACCACTAATTTTTTTATAAGAAGTTCATATTCTTTTACAAACAACTTGTCAATGGCAGATTCACTACATTCAGAATCTATGAGCACTATTGTTGTGATTTTAGATCCATCTGGCTTATTGAGTGTGATTTTTGTTTCCAGAGAATCTTTGGATCATTTTCTTTTAACAAATTGTGGTTTATTTTGGACACCACATAACACAAGATGTGCTTTGAGATTACTCATTTCTTTGATTTGTTTTACTAATTGCTCATTGACTTCAGACAGTTGACATTCATGTATGAAACTATGTAGGTGTTTTTCTACATGTAAGACTTCATCAATATTGTCAGCCATTGTTTTAATCCATTGTACTGATCAAGGATTGATAGTGATTGACCATGTGGGATTGACCTTTATGATGGTTGGGTGTGCAGTTCCTTGTTTTCTTTTTAGAATTGTAATTTTTGGTTGTTCCAATTCATGGCACACAGCAGCTCAGTGTTTTCTTGGTTCAACTTTCTTTATGAATTTAGAGTCACTTAGGTGCACAGCAGCCTGGCATTGTGCATTACCCTTTCATTTATTCTCATTGTTTGTTATTTCATTGATAAGTAAAATGGAAAATGGATTGTTTGATTAAATAGATATGGGCATAGTATTACAATGAGTATTTACTGGCCCTTTGCAAAACCCTGATCTTTCTTGATCTTATCTATCTCATCTGCTAACTTTTTTGCTGTTGACCACTCAATGGTGATGCCTTTGAAGTCACATTTGCAAATTTGGGTTTGTGGAGGTGTTCTTGGCATGGCCAAGGTTTACCACACTTAAAACAGACACCTTCAGCTCAGGCTTTACTGATGTCCATTGGCACTTCTTGTCCTCAGAATGTTCCAACTTGGTTCAGATGGATATTTGTCTGAGGGTTTGATGATGCAGATGTCTCTGTAGCTTCTGGCTTTGGAACATTGTTGGTTTGAACCCATTTCTGGTTGTCAATCCATTGACCTGTTCCTTTCTTTCTTCTTTCAATGTCAAGGAGAATATTTTCTGCATCAATCATGGCTTCCATCCATGAATCGAGATTTTCTTTCTTTATGAGACCAGGTTGCAAATGTTCCACAAATTTGATGATTTAATTTTGTCCTCTGCAACAAAGGTAGTTGATCATGTTGTGGGCTTCCTTGGGCAAGGATGTGTCAGTGAGTTTTTCTGCAAACTCATCCCACAACAATTGAGCTAGGTTGGTTTGGGTAACATACAGATCAGTGAAGTGTCCTGCAGTATTATCACCTCTTATGAAGTTAAGGGCAATCATACCTTTCTGCTGATCTGATGGTTCAGCATCAAGTCCAGCAATGTAAAGGAGTAACATTCTTCACCATTGTTGGTACTTTGCAGGAGTACCATCATATTCTCCTGGTTTGCTTACACAGGATTTGCCAATACCATGCATTGAGGGCATGGCAGTGGGTTGTGCTGATTGCACTGGAGTTTGAGGACATGGTGGTGTTGGAATGTATACTTAGGGAAGTGGGTATGCTCTTTGTGGTCTAGGACTCACAAGGAATAAAGAGGGGAGTCTTGGAGGCATGGCAGACATGTGGGGAATGGAGGGTATTTGTATGGTGGGAGAGGGTGACAAAAATGAGGGAGAAGTTGTGAATGATATGTTGTTTGGGAAGGATTTGGTTGGATAGGTTGGAACACTGGCATTGTGCCTTCTGTTCTGGGGAATTGTTGCTGGACCTTCTGTCATTGTTGTATGGCATATGCAAAATGCATTGCATCAGTGTAGATTACAGGAGGGTTTGGAGTAGATGTAGGGGAAAGAGGGACAGTGGTGGCAAGGGATGCCATATTGAATGACATTGGAGTAGAGGTGTTATGGCGAGAGAAAACAGGATGGGATGTCATTTAACCTAGATGCTTTGTTTCTTGAAAGTCAACTTCCAAAGCTTGTTGATTGTATAGGAAATAGTGGCACACATTGCCTTGTCTAAGATGCTCAAAGTGAGGCTTATACCAGTAACACAGAGGGCTGAATGTGGGATAGGGGAGATTCTGCTGGAAAAGGAAAATATGCACATTTGACGTGTGTGTCACATCCCAGAAAAACCTTCTAAGTCCAACCCTGAACTCTGAAGCCTCAAACCCTGTTACCCCACACCAAACTCCGTCTTAGTCCCCTTGGACTCTCATTACTCCACTTGGAGTTTTACCTTCAAGTATAATCTCCTCTTTTCTTCTCTTCTCTTCTTTCATACTAGTATATACTGTATTCTCGTAACTGACCTGTGCCCTGCCTATTGTTGCACTGCCCTGACAAAGTGCAACCCAGAGCACAGCTCCGGCCTTTCAATTACTGTACATTCTTAACCTCGTGTACTTACTAAGATCCTTTGTCATAACCCTGAATGTACTCTATTCAGTCCCCTGAGTATTTAGACCTCCATACTCTGTACCTTCAGCCTTCAGTTCAAATATCAATTTAGTTCACTCCTCAACTTCGCTTGAGTCTTTGACTCTCCTCTGACCTCGCTACTTGACTTCGTTGCTTGCAATGTGAAGTCCCTTCTCTCAACTTTCCATCCCCGAACTCCGATCCCTGAACTGCACAACCCCAAACCTACCAAGAACTCCCAGTAAGGGCATGATGTTCCAACCAAATCATCTTTGCCAAAGGTTCACTACAAAACTCCGGTGCTCCAGAGTTTCATCAGAGTTGATCAGTAACCCCAAAACTACCAACTTAATAGTGTGTGAATTGAGGTAGACCTAAGGGAGACTGGGTTTTGTCTGGCTATTGTGACAGATAAACGTTCCACCAAGATGACATGACAATAACTGTTATCACATGAACAGTAGACTGTGATGGATCAGGTTGAGTTACTCCCTAGTGCACTATGGGATAACAGCAACTTTATCCTGATTTATGATGCTGGACAGGCATATATGCAGTAGTGGAGTGGGTTGCAGTCCCATACATGTCAGGTGTGTATAACCTTTTTCCTTTAACCCTAGGATCTGGGTATGACACAGACTTGTTGAGAGGAGCCCCAACAGCTATAGCTTGTCTCCCATAGTGGACAGGGCTATTCTTGTGTACACATTGGTATGGGGACACTTGCAAAGAATGTGTGCTCAAGTGGTGCAGAGTGAGAATATAGATAGCAATGCAAAGGGCAACAACTGAAGGTGAAGATTTGAGGATGAAAAGAGTTGAGAGTTGAGAAGTAGTTTCAGAATAATGTTAGGGCTTTACTCAATCGGCAACTCAAAGTGAGCATGCTTTGAAGGAGCAATGAATAACTATTCCGAAACTGAAGACTATAATACAAAATGGTACTACTTATATACTACTATACACATGTCCTACATGAGGATTCTGTAAGGTAAACATGAGGAGTGATGTCATGGTGATATCATTGTCTAGATTGGTCTGGAATGTGATATAAGGAAGAGGTGAAAAGGTGAACAAAGTAAAAAATCTTTACATACCCTCTCTGGCTGGACTGCTTCTGAGTCATTGATGATCCCAGCAGCTTGTTTGGTGCACAGTGCCCCATGATCTGCATCCCATCCTAGTTATTACAATTGAGTAGGTTGGCATCTAGTATGTATACTGTATGCTCCAATATGGTTTCTGTTGCTAGGACAATAGATTGAATTACTACTGTGACAACTTGCAAGATAGCTGGGGGAAGCCACAGAACTATCAAGACACTCTGGATGAGCTGTATGACTTGTTAATGTAAGTTGTAAGGGTGGGACTTCAGAGCTTTATACATAAAAAATACTAATAGAGAAAAGAAAAGGCTATCCAATAATATGCATGGATATATTGTACAGTAAAAGCTGTCACAGATTCCTGGAGTTATCTACTTTGCAAGGAATTGTAATTTCTGACATCAAACTCATTGCTCCTTTGAACTCATATTAGGCCTTGGCCCACTGAGTAACACCTTCAAAAAAAGTCATAGATATTCTGAATGACCTTTGTAATAGTTCTGCACATTTTGCCTAAGCAACATGTGGTCTGTGTAATATTTGTGAACTGATACTATATTGTATTATTTGCTATGGGCCACCAGAGACAAATGGACTTGGACTTCCCATATTATATAATCACATATATTATCTTCACCAACTTGCATAGATCACTCCTTAGTTCTGACTTGTATTAGTACTGAGGTTAGCCCCTCCATTCATACCATTACACTGTACTCATCCTATGTATGTAGTGTACCTTCTACAGGTACATAATATACAGCCCTGACTTGTATCAGTACTGAGTGCCTTCTACATACTGTAATAGCAGCAATGATGTATACATAAGTTGAGCAAGAACAAATACTAATATCAAAGTATGTATGTGTTAAAATCACTTGCCCAACCACATATAGTTGCTTCTGCATGAAGTGAAAGCTCCAAGCCAGAGTTTGCCAGTAGAATATCTAACTTATTGATAAAATGGAAAGAACCATCCTCTTGACCTACCCCATAGGCTGCTCTCCAAAAAGGCTTGCTGGAAGATTACATTGCCAAATGGTTGCTAAAGAATAAAAACTAGAAACATATTGAAATACTATAAGGCAAAGTAGCACATACCAGAGTACCAGTGGTAGGACTGGTCTGATGAAATACCTTATATCCATTCTCACTAGAGTAGTCAATACAATTTGTTATTTGATTGGCATTGATGGATATATCCATAGGAATAAGGGCTGGATGATTATTGAGAGAAGTTCTAACCACAATCTGAGCTTTTGCCCAGATACAGCATACTCAGTAAACCTTTGGAACACCTTCAACTCCTTGGTAATATAGTCCCTATAATGGATGTTTGACAGATTGGTTGGGACTGTCCTTGTAGTTGGATGAACTATGTTGGCTAAAAGTATTGAGTAACATCAATCTTCAATTCAAGTACAAGAACAACAGTTACTGTTCTCTGGTTCCCAAATCTGTCCATAACTTTAGGCAGTGCTTGTGTGGTCAAACAAGGCCAATGTTTCCTCTGCAAGCCCCTTAGAAATGTTGAAATTGGTGGTCTCATATAAATGAATGCAGAGTATTCTAGAGGCATTTTTAAAAACACTCATCCAATGCTGGGCCTGAGCAGTATAGAGACTATGATAACAATAATATGAACTTGATCACAAAAACAAAATAATTACTAACTTTTAGCAGAAAAATGAAGTCCTGCCTGGAACTCATTGAATTGAACCTGAACTTGTTCAGGCTCAGACTGAAGATTCTGGCTGGTAGGTGGTTCCATTACTACTATTGGTATCCAATTCAAAGTCAGGCTTGATCCTTTAAATTCATAGTTAACCTAACTCACAGTAGGGATAGCCTGAGACTCAAGGCCAGACTGAGACTGAACTGATGATGTACTGTAACTTGAAGATTGAGCTTGAAGATTCCAATCTGATATGGAGATTGAAATCAGTGGACTTAGACTACCATGACTGCTTCAAAAATTATTACAGACTCACCATGACCATAGTCAAGTCCATCTATGTCAGCTTAAGTGTTTCACTAATCAAATAATGAATCAGAAGCAGTATTCAGATTGAAAATGTACATCAGGTAGTCTTGGATCTGATATGGCCAGTCCCAGCCTGATTCAAACTCAGAGTACAGTTGGCTCAGAGTCAGTACTGCTAGCACTTCTGTGGTTAGGGGAAGTCATGTGATTATCAATTAAATCATAGGTGGATTCTCATACTGCTGTAGTATGACTGGCCCAGACTACCAGTGGTGGCCTGCCCATGAATGCCTAATGTTAGTATCATTATTTTATCTTTCTGGGATTCAATTATAAGTCATAAATGGATAGATTATTACTTTCCTAATTTCCTGATGGAGCATTCTGAACTTTCCCAGCTCTTCTCACCACCTTTCCCTTACCCACCTTCATATTCTTCATCTCCTTCCCCATCAATCTTAGCCACCCTGAATGGTAAGTCAAATTCAGTAAATAACCTCTAAATGTGACCTGTATTTGTAGAATGTGTCCTCTACAATAGCCCTTTGATATCAGTAAGCTATCTACATATAATTATTGCATTGTTACATTACATTATTTTGAAGGTCTTCTGAGTACATGGTTCATGTAGGGGTGAATCCACTGGCAGGATCCAAGATAATTGTTATGCTTACTGTGAGCTGATGCCCTAGTGAAGTTAGTTGCAACCATTCATGAGAGGAGAAGTGAAGTGAGCAGTGATACAACCTAGTGTACTGCAAGCCAACCAGCCCAGCCCAGTACCGTCCAGGGCTATTGGTGGTCAGGCACAGATGTGCAAGATTGAAACGGAGTCTTGAGGGTACAAGTGTAAGCTAATGCCTTGAAGAGCCAGAAGACAAAGGGGCATGAAACGATAGCGATGTCGAGAGTGGATGAGACTCAAGAGGGATCCTATCGCCAGTACACCAGTGAGCAAGAATAAGATTGCGAGTATAAGGGCACTGAAGTGCAGTATGAATACAGGCAGATATTCTGGCGTAGAACTAGCTTAGAGATACAACCGCACAAGTGTACCTCTATATATATATGTATCCTGAATGGTGCACAGACCATCAGGGCAAAGGGTGATCCATGAAGGAACAAATAGGCTTCCCACATTGGGAAGGAATGAAAGGATCAAAGAGGAGTCTCATTGTCATAAGATCAGAATAGGATCAATGGGATCAAAGAGGATTAAAGAGTGAAACATGCCCTATATGGCTACAGAGTCCATTGGGCATACAAGTGATGGGAGATCAAGAACAGGATGTAGCTTT